>JANHFR010009160.1:21014-31310 GCA_032468015.1 Mimophis mahfalensis | reverse complement strand
AGGAGCCATTTCAAACTCCCCCCCCCCTCCCCCAGCGAAGAACCACACGAGGTGCGAGGGGAGTTGGGTGAGCTCGCCGCCGCACACAAGTGACTTTTCAAAGCCCGGCTGCTTTCACCCTTGTGCATGTGTTTGGGGAGGCTGGAATTACGGTTTCCAAAACAAAGATGGTCTTATTTTGGGGGGGCCTTATATTTCAAAGGCAGGGGAAAAGGGGGGGTGTCCTATTACGGGAGGAGGTCCTATAATCAGGGAAACACGCTACCATTATTCCTGGGTTTCCTGAGTGGACTTAAACTAGAACTTGCTGATGTGTGATTACTGTGGGCTCACAAAAGTTGTGTGGAACTGAGCTGGTGTCTCCCTGCTGCTATAACTCCCAGTTTTGCTAAAATATATTATGTATTTGCTTATAGAAAGCGATTAGGAGAAGGAGCAGCAGTTAAAAGAAGTGGCTTTCAGGTTGGAATAGATAAGGGTGTGTCCTCTGCATTTCTCTGATACATAAATTAGAGAAATGGCTTAAAATTTTGTCTACGTGCTAATGGTGCTATACAACTAGAGGGTGGTGCTGTGTTGGTTTTGTTGGATATCATGCTACAGTTGTGATAGCTACAGGGAAAGACTATTACTCTGAAATAAAAGTTCCCTTACTGTAATCGGTGGATGCTTGAGCACGTAACTTCATAAACTTGCTCTGATACAATTAGGAATTAAATTCAAAGCACACTTGCCTTTCCTCCATTCTTGGATTTAGTGCTCTGAAACAATGTAAACGGACAGGTGTGAGGCAACAGTTTTTAGAGTTAGCAGCATTTATAAGCATCCCAGTGCCAATCTGTGTCAATGTGGTTGATAGTAAAGTATATATGTCATCATTTAAGACCCATAGAGTACCATGCAAAAGGACATTTTACATTGATTAATGAAGGGCAGTGGTTTAGATACAGAACCAGGGAGATTTGGACTAAAGTTCATTACGAAAATTCATGTGGTGACTTTACACCTGACATCATCTTTTCAGTCCAACCAAGTATTGGTGGGGTAATTATTAGAGGGTTCACCATTATAAGCTCTTGGAAGAAAGCTAAGATATAAATGAACAAAAGGTAAAACACACGAGGATTTCTGTAAGTACATATATGCAGAGTGGCAGAAGTGTTTGATACACTTAATGAGCTGATAAGACTTCAGAAAAAGTCTATGTTTTACAAAGCCATTCTGTTGTGGAGAGAACAGCAAGTACTGTATATTCTTGGGATTAAAGTAGGGTTGACAGCCACATCCAAAGGTAAACTAGGAAATGGGTCAAATTTCAGACTTTTAGCGCTAGAGGAAAATATAAATTGTCTTCATTCAATTGTCACTTGTGATCTTCCTTCCTGTGGATGTTCTGCCACATGCTGAACTTTTTCTACAATCACATTTTTCACCTTTGGATGAAGGGTTCGTGCTTCCTTCTAGTGATTCCAATTCCACTTGACCAAAAGACAGAAGCTTAGCTTAGAGCTGATTAAAGGCAGGATTTTAGCTTAAAAATAGGCAGTTCTAGGTCACTTAGGTACCTAAGAGGACACCCCTGAAGTCTGACCCACTTCGTACAATGAAGGAGGATCCTGTTGCATTATCTATGAAAACTGAAGCATACTGGCCAACCTATAATAGAGAAAGTTAGAGTTGGTAACTAAGTTCACACCTATACTAAATCATATGGTGTTTTAATTATTGTGTGTTAAAGAACTAAATTGTAATCAAGTTTTACATAACAAACAGCCAAATATAAGCAAGATGCATTATGGTGGCTATGATGTGTAATAACTTTAGGCCAGGGGTGTCAAATTCGCATCACAAAGGCATTATGTGACATATCGGGACTCCCCCCCACCCCACCTTTGCTAAACCGGGTGTGTGCGTGGCCAGCACGTGGCGCATCCAGCCCATGGGCTGGGAGTTTGACAGCCCTGCTTTAGACATTGAATTGAACACAAACCTCGGGTTTAGTTGGCTTTACCTAGTTTTGAAAGCACATTCTGAAGAGGAAAAAATAGGTAATGTAGAGTTTGGCCTCTATTGTCCTCAAATCAAGAAATGTATTCTTTAAAATAAAATCAGCTTAAAGCTGGATATTTCTGAATCCATATAGGTTTTTAGTATGCTTGCTTGCGTGCTCTGTAAAGACTCACCTGCAGAAAGAGAATTCCACTGACTGAAATAGTGAAATATTCACTGGATTTGTCCAAACTGCTGACTGTTTCCAGAGAACTGAAAGTAAGATAATAGGATCTTTAGTAATGGATGCCAGAACACAAACTGGCCTCTTTTTAATTGACCAGTTTGCTCTAAAAACCACATCCAATCTTGCTTCCCACATCTATTGTATAAACCTGTTTAGCTATAGATAAGAGATTAGTTGAATTAACTACATAGGTAATTAATGATTACCCATATTAGGATACATAGGCAGGCCAGGATGCAGCAAAACTGAGAAACAGATGTTTTCCAAACATAAACATATATATATCCTATTCATTCACCTTTTCTGGCGGCAGAGTGACTCAACACAAATCAGCAAGCGCAGGCGATCTCGGGCCCGTGCCTGGTACTTTGTAGGATGGATCTGAGGAACTGCAAGAGGTAAGAAAGAGTCAGGCTGGACTGCAAAGAGTGCCAGCAACTAGATAATAACCCCAGATCCTGGACATTACTAAGGGCATTGCTTTAATGTTAGTCCAGTGCCCATCACTTTTTCAGAGATGAGTTACATAGTATGATCCACAAACTTTTGTGGTTGCTGCCTGCTTTTGTTGCCTGAAAGAACACTAAGAGATCTAAAGTATCTAAACAAAGATGTATATTTCTATGATTTGCTAGTAATCTTTCTATCATCTATTACTGCCAAATTTCTCCCTGATATTAAATCTCATTGGGATTTAGTATTATCATTTTTAAAAAATTCAGGTGAGGTGAGATTTCACTCTTCTGTGGGCAGAATTACAGTTTGTTTTCTTTTATAGAAAAGTTCTTTGAAAAAATAAAAATTTCTTACCAATTCTGATTTTGAGTTTGTACAACGAATAAGCCTATAATATTATTTTATTTCAAGTTAAGCACTTACCAACATAGAGTCTGGCACTGAAAACATAGTATCCACTGACAGGGGCCATATATTGACCATTGTTGAGGTTTAGACCTACGCCACGATGGAATAGCTCCTCTTTCTTAGGCTAGTACCAAGCAAACAAGAAAGGTTCACTTAGTTAAATCTATTTGCTAAGGTCAAAATATTAATCATGCTCCAAAGTAGTCAACAAAAAACACGGGATAAGTAGGATGGAAAGCTCAAAGACCAGCCAGGCAGAAATAAATCAGGCATTTGGGATGTCCAACGTTGAGGCCCTAGCCATCGGATGGGAGTCAAAATCAAACAAAATTTGACAACTCTGCCATGAAAATTTCAGCATTTTCCTCATTAGACCTGCCCCAAGCAGAAGATTAATAGGGTAGAAAATGCAGTTGCATGCTAGAAATAGCCTTAATTCATGTTTTTCAAAC
Organism: Mimophis mahfalensis; assembly: GCA_032468015.1. NCBI lineage: Eukaryota > Metazoa > Chordata > Lepidosauria > Squamata > Mimophis > Mimophis mahfalensis. Next base: position 27,758 of record JANHFR010009160.1, on the reverse strand, counting down.
TTTACAACTTTAAAATGTGTGGGTTTCAACTCCCAGAATTCCCTGCCAGCATGCTGGTTGGCTAAGTCTGGGAGTTGAAGTCCACACATCTCAAAGTTGCAAAGTTTGAAAAACACTGATCTTAATTGTCCCATCTGGTTGTGTCACATTATTTATCTTCAAATAAAACAAGACATTGAGACATTGAGGCTGGCTAATGAAAATTCCCTTCTATGTGTCCAGGACAGAGCAGCTATTATAATGATACATTAGATAAGGAGAAAAGTTATTACAAAGACCATTAGAGTCATAAGGGAAAAAAACCCCTCTCTTCTGTTTCTTTGTTCTATATGGGGATATTTAAATAATAAAGAGTGTTGCAGCGAACAGAGGCCAAGTATTACTTATTTGTGAACACATATTTGTTAGTATAACCATGGTTGGGAGTAGCAGGTTGGACCCAGTTTATTTTGAGCACATTCTCAGGAATTAATGGAACTTTAAATCAGTAATGATTAACATAAATGCAAATAATGTACCAAAGCATGTCCAATGACAAGTTTAGTAATAAAAAATATCTCCATTAGCAAAGTGAACTTTAAGGCTTTGTCGGGGGGGGGGGGGGTGTTTAAAAAAAGGGATTTCTTCAGTTTTACTTTTAGCAAGGTAATCTTTATTTGTTAACTCTTTTCAGTGGAGAGACTTAATTCATTTAGCATGAAGGGTTAAAAAACCCAAATCTTGCTCCTAAATTTATACATGCAGTCTTATGGTGCTAATGGGCCACCAAAGGGGAGGCATGCAGCCCATAGATTGCCTGTCTTAATTTAGAAACACTTAGGTGAAAAGCATCTAACCATCAAATCATATTTTTTTTGCTAGCTGAACTCTCTATGCACTTACTCTAATCTGATAGGTATTAACCAGGAAGTGTGCTAAGTGTAAAATAAACTAAATGTTACCCAGAGTAATTTTCCAACAAGCTTATTGGCGAGATAACACCTATGCACTTTTGATAAATAAAGAAATAAACTAAGGCCAAACCACCATCATTTAATATTATAGACATAGACAGACTAAAATCCGGCAGCCTGGCCAAAAATGTCAGGGTTGTATGAAAAGCCAGTAGGTTTTTGGGACCATCTACATCTCAGAGGTATGTAGAGATAGTCCTTGACTTATGACCATAATTGAGCCCAGAATTTCTGCTGGTAAGCAAGTCACTTGTTAAGTGAGTTTTGCCTCATTACATGACCTTTCTTGCCACAGTTGTTAAGTGAATCACTGCAGTTGTTAAATTAGTAACAAGGAGTTGTTAAGTGAAACTGATTTCCCCATTGACTTTGCTTGTCACAAAAGCAAAAGAAGGTCACAAAAACTGTTCACATGGCCTGGCACACTGCAACCATCATAAATATGAACCAGTTGCCAAGCATCTGAATTTTGATCACATGACCAAGGGGATGCTGCAACGATCGTAAATATGAAAAATGGTCATAAGTCACTTTTTTCAGTGCCGTTGTAACATCCACTAAATAAACTGTTGTAAGTCAAGGATTACCTGTAATATCAAAAGTCAGATGCCATGACAGAGAAGGATGCAATGGGAGAATAATATTTTAAGGAAGGACCTGCTGCTGAATACTATGGGAGGGCATAGCGATAATTGAAAATAAGTGGTCTCACAAGTAACCCAGGCCTTTGTTATGAAAAGCTTTGTAGATGTACTTGAATTGCATCTGGAGGTTCCCTGGGACCCAGTGCAGGTCACGGAGCAACAGTGCTACATAGGTTATTTGATGGGCTGGGCCAACCAGGAAATGAAGAAAGGTTGAATGACTGTGAACAGGGCTTCTGAAACCAGGAATGGATACAAATACAAGATGGATTTGTACAAAATCCCTCCTCACTATGCTGATACCTGCTTTTGAAGCAGGAGGTATGAAAGAATGAAGATACCTTTTTTGTACTGATGATTCTTAACTGTATATATTTGGGTGACGCATTCAGTAGCTTTATATAGATGTTTAAAAAGGATATAGAGTGAAAAGCTCTGAATAACCCTACAAGTGGGAATGTAGGACTAGATATTTTCTGTCCTAACAATACCAACTGGAATTGGCTCTGGAGAAATAAGAACCACTACAACTTGGTGCCTCCCCCCCAAATCTCAGAGCTAGGCCATAAGGACACCGTGATCAATTGAATAAAAAATGTCTAAGAAATTAAGGAAGAACAGGAGATGCTTCATCCCCACCCTAATCCCACTAGATATCACCCACAAATGCCCTCTCAGTACTATACTCTGGTGTGAAAACAATTGAAAAGGATCCAGACAATTTATTTCAGGGTCCTCTGAAGCCAACCACTTACTCAACAATTGGAGGCAGGACAAAAATGGGATACAGCAGTTGTTTTTTGAGGAGGGGATGATCCATTGCTGCTAAGAATTGGCAAAACCACCTTCTTTGTCAATGTTATCATTGTCTGGATTCAATGACCCATCATCTCCTATGACAGCAGTTCTCAATTTGTGGGTCGTGACCCCTTTGGGGGTCGAACGACCCTTTCACAGGGGTCGCCTAATACCACCAGAAAACACATATTTCAGTACAAATACAGGTGTACATGAAAATAATGTTATGGTCACCACAACATGAGGAAGTGTATTAAAGGGTCACAGCACTAGGAAGGTTGAGAACCAATGTCCTATGAGGCTTTAACTAGCCAGGAGGGTCATGGATCTAATACACAGATAAGCTCCCTTAGAGCCCCAATTATTGTTTCTACTTCAGAGTAGCAAACTTAAGCACTTTCCAGGGCACTAAGCCAGGCTCTCCAGAATCTACATGCTGAGAGAGTCCACACAGATGCAATCTAAGACTATTACCATCCTCTCACTCCATGCAACAAGTAGGGCCTCATTTGAACTGTGCATTAGAAGCAGCGCAATCCAACTTCTTTTCTTTTGCTACTCACTATATAATAAAGTTGAAGTTCTTGGAGAGACCGTCGATCCACAGAAATGTTCTTCCGGGTCTGGCAGTGGAATGCTGCTTCTATTCGTCCTTGTTCCCTGCTTTTTATCAGTGGGACCCTATTTTGGGGAAATAAATTCTCCTCTTTTGCATCTCTATCCTCTCCATGCTGGCACATTTTGCTGGTGGTTTCCATATTGATCCTTTCTTGCTTCCTAATTATTCCTGAGCAGTCAAAAATACAAAGATTTATGACAGATTTGCCTCATTATATCTTATTCTCAAAATACGGTTGACTTGATTTTCATTTTTGGTGTGTTTTTTTTAATTGCCAGAGTACAATTTATTGGTTTGTGAGGCAAAAGCAGATGGAAACCCTCTTCAGGCAATAGCTTTCCATACATCACAAAAGGAGGGGTGTATAGCCATTCCCTTCTCCAGCTCCAGCTGGTTACCTCACTGAAAAGTCAGTGTCTACAGAGTGACCATCCGCAGCAAAGCGTCTGAAATCTGAATAATGCATTTCAAGAATTCAATTGCAACCCAATTCAAATCCTGTGCTCTCTGGATTCCATCTTATGCAGCATGGATGGATGGATGGAGATGTATGTATGTATGCATATACTGTGTGTATATGTGTGTATTCATGCACAGGTACCTCTTTTCCAAAATACAGGCAATGGGCTCTTTAGTGATGTCACCATTACAGTTTGGAAGGAGTAAGGGCTGCTCCCTCCTCCCTGCTCCCTGTTGAATTCTACATAGGAAGGTATTGCCTAAATAGGGTTTTGGATTTCTGATATTTTAGGCTACAATATTCTTCAGAGATATAGCTACTTCATTAATTATGCTCTGTAGTCTTCACCAATCTGGTTACTTTTAGATATGCTGGAACTACAATAGCCAGTTTTCCTAACTAGAGAGTTGCAGTTTCACACCATCTAGTGAGATCAAATTAAAAAGAAAACATCACTCTCAGAATAGTAATCATAGGCTATTAAGAATTGTTGGAGGAAAGTCACAGAATTCTCTGTTGGCAAATAAGCAGAGTCTGAGAAGGAAAGAATGGAGGGCTATCTAAGCAATCTCCTAAGGGAGGGACACTGCATCCCACCCCAATATCCAGCATTGGTCACAAGCCAGTTTCAAGAGAGCTGATTTATATAGTGTAAACTTATTTGGAATGCAGTGTTCTAAGATTCCCCAGAGTGTTTCACCTTTTTAAAAATTCTGCTTGGCAGTGGTGGAGAAAGGAAAAATCTGAACAGTACACTTTAAAGACCAGCTGGGAAGTCGGCAAATGCTAACTATCTGTAATAATGCAATGCTTTGAAGCAGAAATAAAATATACCCTTTTGAAATCCATTTATAAATTAATTCTACTTTACTAACTCTATTTTGATTGGCAGTAAAAAAGAATAAACCAATTCCAATTTTATTTTTATGTTTGATACTATTTTATATAAATAGCATGAATCACAGACTTTAAGCATGCCATATATGAGGGTCAAACAAACCTACATCTCTTTGTGCAATCTTCCCAGAAACTTGTCCTGATCAAAGCTCACAATTTAAGAATAAGGGCACTGGTGTCTTTTTTTGTATACTAAAATTCCTAGGAATTCATAGCACAATCCTCTTGTAATTAACCAACCTTACTACTCTTTATTAATTGTGAATGGGCATCCAAAAGCCTGAACGATATCCAACCTTCCTTACTCCGTCTGCCACATACTCTAGTCATTATATCATTTGCCCTTGTAAAAGGAATTTTAAAAGGTTAACCCCAGAATGTCAATGAAGACAGCCATACTATCAATACATAAAATCAACTTGTTCACATTCATTGTATTTTAATTTAATTGTACCAAATACATTTTCTTGGAGTGTAAAATTTTGTTCCCTACCTTTGAGCAGCAGCTGGAGTTCCCTCAGCAATTTCTCCTGAGTAATAGTATCTGGACGAGGTTGTGCTGACTCTGCAGCTTCTAACAGGCCTGGAATGCCAAACTAGAACCCAAAGTCACCACAAGAATTAGGTTCTACTCCTTCAGGTCCAAACATAAAATCATGTATCTCCTTATTGTTCATATCTGTGGCACCCATTTTATTAATTTATGTTTGTCCTCTCTTAATTTAATCATCTTTGAAACATTTTGTAATCCCTCTGACACAGGAACAGTATTACAAAGTATCACCTGTAATATCCAAACTATTCTTCTTGAACCTCTCACCCATGTACAAATTGACTAGTGTAAATTCTAAATATTTCACAGGCTCTTCTGGTAAAATCCAGTGAGAGGAGACCATAAAAAAGCAGATATGCTTAATTATGGTCCACAGTATACATAAGGTAGTCACAGCCCCTAAGGGATTGAACTTTGATACAGAGCTTACTAGGATGGGTTGTCTGTTGCCATCTCTCTGGGGTTTCCTGACTGGCAGAAGGGGCCCAACATCATTCTTTGTCTAGGGCAGGCAGGGGTATCAAACTCAGTTTCACTGAGGGCCGCATCAGGGTTCTGTTTGACCTTGGGGGGCCGGGGTAGGCGTGGTCAGGGTGTGTGTGGCCAGTTTGATGTCACTCGTGTGATCAAATGCCACTTTTGCTAGTAGTTTGCTTTGCTAGTACTCTGCCAGTCAAAATGGAGCTCGTGAGGGCTGCGTGCAGTTAGGCCATTGCCTCAAGGCCCGCAGGCTGGATCCAGCCCACAGGATGCTCAGATCTGATATGTGGGGCTTCCCTGGCCCACAATGCCTCTGCCAGCAAAAATGGAGCTCATGAGGGCCGCGTGTGACGCTCCTGGGCTCTGTTTTTGCTGGCAGAGGGCTGCAGGAGGCCGTCGCAGCCGAAAAGGGAGCCCAGAAGGGCCAAGCATGGGTCAGACTTAAGCATCCTGCAGGATGAATCCAGCCCACAGCCTTGAGTTTGACACCCCTGGTCTAGGGTTATGCTATATGTTCCAGTATTCCTATAAATTACCTGATTGCTATCTCATGATATGTGATTATGTTATTTCTTTATACCGCTTTGGAATAAATCCTTAAGTATCCATACTGTTGCGGTCAAACCTGCTGTGCTGGGAAAAGAGCAATACAGTCAAGCACACAGTTAACTAACTTTCCTTGGATTTGTTGTGGGAATATGTAAACACTGTCAATTGTCTCATTTATCATAGTCAATAGATGAAGAAAAGGTGAAAAAAAGTGAACTAGAATTCATGGCCAGCACTGAACACATGCTCTAAATACTGATTAGCTGCACTAACCAAGCCACACCTATTTCTGTTTGTCTGGTTAATGGAGGAGGGATCAGTGTAACCTTGTGCTAATCTTGTGGTTCATACACTTAAGCAATTCTAGGAAAAATGTCCATAGCTTTATATTTTTAAAATGACAACTTTGGTCTGCATGTTACCACAACTAATTAAATGAGGATTTTGCATTATGATGGCTCTGGAATGGGGTGGAAGTGAGGACTTCACATTAGAATGCAAAATCCTCACTTCCATCCACCCCATTCCATAACACCCCCACCCCCATTCCCTCACTAACCTACTTTCCAGCTCCATTCTCCTGTGTGCAGGGCAACAAAAGAAAACCATGTGACTACCAGTTTAAAAAATGTTCAGTCAGACCTTTCTACTTCTCGGGGAAAAAAAGAACTCATGAAGTTGTAAGGTCTGACTGAACTGACTGATTAGCCTCCCAGCTGATCGGAGCTGCTGGTCCCTAGCCGTCTCCCAGCTGATCAGCACAGCTCCCAGTCATGCAGCCTCCTGTCCCC
>JANHFR010009159.1:248004-259883 GCA_032468015.1 Mimophis mahfalensis | reverse complement strand
CTAAGCACATTGATTTGTGCTTATAAATTGTAAGCCGCCCTGAGTCTCTGGAGAAGGGCAGCATATAAATTGAATTTTTTAAAAAAACAAAAAACTAGTCTTTATTTCTCCCGCTATGCTCAATAATTCAGTCATCTGATATTAGCAACATAATCAAATAATAAACACCCTCTCTTCTTTCTCCTCTCTTCCAATAAAATCCCTAATATTTCTTCTAATATTGATTTAAACAGAAAGCACTGACCAGAAACAAAACCAAAGTTAACAATTACAAATATTCTTGGAATAGGTCATCAGAAGAAATGAATCTTTGGATGAAAATAGCCAGAACTCATAAAGTTCTAATGCTTTTTTAAAAAAATGTACAAGCCTAACAAGATCTCTTATTTATTAATTCAATACCCAGACCATACTGACTCTAAATTATTCTTTAGCTCATCAGAGCTTCTTCTTCAAGCACCTGCCACATAAATCTCCAGACTTAACACTTGTAGATAAGAAAGACACAAACAAAAAAGTGTGGATATGGCAATGTCTGGAGACAGTAGAAGAGAAGAAGAAGTAGAAGAAAAAGAATGGGAGAAAATAATAAAATACAAAAACCTGCGAATAGACCAGTTGTGGCAAAATAAAGCAAAGACAGTGCCAACAATGATAGGTGCCTCGGGTGCAAAGCCAAAATATCTGGAGCATTACTTAAATACCATCAGCATTGACAAAATAACCATCAATCAATTGCTAAAGGCAACTCTACTTTGAACAGCTTATATCCTGCAATGATACCTTCAATACAGCCATACGCATCTGATAGTTACAAAGCATGTCTACGGTAGTTTTGGAAGGAAGAAAAAGAGGTGGGAGACGGAGAGAGAGATTAAGACAGAAATGATAGCATGATGCTTTCCTTAGAAAGGTCAGCAGAATCAATAGCCCTTGAAGAGCCAATTTTTTCACAGTCTTTTCTTATGTTATTGGTAGTAATTGAGCTGCAAACACTAGCAGGGAATAAGGCTTTTCTGTTATTAAAAAGCAAGTATTATTATTTCTGGTCAGCTTTAAGTGGTCTTGACTAAAGAATAATATCAATAATAGGAATAATAATAGCAGATGTTGATCTGTGATTGGTTTGTTTAATTACCTTCTTTATGGAGAAACAATTGGGTACAAAATTATTGAAAGAGGACCAGCCTGAAATGGTCCCCAAAATCAATCCCCTTTATTCCATACAAGATGCTACTCCTGCTAATAATTTGGTAGCATGGTTCCATTTTCACCAGTCTCAGTCCATGAAATTTTGCAACGCTAAAGAGCCAATGAAAGGTGGTTATTTGGCCATCATACCAGAAAGAACTAAAATGAGCGTATTTTTTTTTTATTTGAAACTGTGATTCTATGAAACTGAACATCTTCCACCAATTGTTCAGATGCAATGTATGTTGAATTATGTATATAAAAATATCATCAAGCTCCTCTGTAATATTTGGGTTCATTTAGGAAGAGAGACAATGACACTCAGTTTAAGGTTAAAGAAGCGTATTGTCTTCAGAGATTCAACATGGAAACCCACAGATCTCTGAAGTCAAACTACACTTTCTTAGCATATATTAAACCACTATGAAACTCACCACAGCTTTTTGTTAGAGAAATCTTCTGGCACCAAGAGTAAAACAATAGTCCCTGTAATTATTCCCTTCATCTTATAACATCACATGAGGCCTACTGAAAAATGTATTGCGTGAAGGGGTGGAATTGCTTTTAAATGATAAAGCAACGGCTCTGAGCCACAGCCCAAAAAATCCACAAAGATATTTACAGCACCATTTATAAGGAATTCTGCAGCCTTCAGTTAACAGCTTGTTTGAAAAATATTTCTTATTTAATATAAAGCTCGTCACAAACGCTGGTGTTATTTTTGTGACAGACCATCTGTGAAAGAGAAGTCTCTTGAAATGTGATGGAGAAGAGCCACAACAAAGAAACTCTTGAAAGGTGGAAAGGGGGCAGATTGGAGAGGAGGTGTAAAGAGTCCTTTGACATTGGAATCCAATTAACCACCTGAGCTCAATCTTTACATTCCTTATGAAAATCCAGGGTACTGTAATGATTGGCTTTCCTAGTCACTTTTGAGTCATTAAGGTAAACATTGCCTGGCATTTTTTAAAATAACTTAGAAGCCAGGCTGATGTTTCTCTCTAACTGTGACCTGGAGAGTTGGATGATAAGGATGAAGGGGAAAAATCAAGAAAAAAGATTGTTAAGGTGAAATAAGGTCCAACTTAACTTGCACAGCTGGATACATCTAGACATTTATTGGCTTTCTCTAGTTTCAGAACTGCTTCCTTATCCTTCCTCTTTTTCTTTTCTTTTACAATTCTTTCTCCTGCAAATTGCTCTGTACTTTTGTCTTTGTGGCTTCTCCTTTTAAAACATCTGAATATCTCAACTCTCTTGTTTTATTCCAGTTGCTCTTCAAAATCTGCCTTTTCTGAAAAGCATTTAACTCTGTCCCTACATTCTTTTATCACACTGTGGTTTAGACACTTATGAAGCCTAATGACATATTAAACAACAGCACATCCTGGCCTATTCATGCCTTCACTTCCATTACTCTAGACAATGACTACATTCTTATGGCATGTTGTGTGAAACCAGCCATCTTGTTTTTAAACAAAGGTTTGTTTTATTACTGAAATTATATCCCCTCTTTCAGTGGTGGGATTCAGCCAGTTTGGGCTGGTTCGGGCAAACCGGATGCTAAATTTACATATGGTTCGCCGAACTGGTAGTTAGAATGACTAGCTGGCCCTGCCCATCCCACCCCACCCCTTCAAGGAGTCTCCACGCAGCCTGTCTTGGATCCCGGGTAAGTGCAGGGACTGCCCAGGGGCTTGGGGAGGGCAAAATACAGACCTACCTAAACTCTCAAAAGTCATGAAATGGCTCTGTTTCTGGCCTCTGGAGGACCTCCAGAGGCTGGGAGATGCCTTTTTCACCCTCCCAGAGGCTCAAGGAAAGCCTCTGGAGCTCAGGGAGGATGAAAATGCCCCCCCCCCATGCCCCCCCAGCAACCGGGCAGCAAACCCATTGCTGAAATGTTTGAATCCCTGCCCTCTTTATTTTGTACATAATACTCTGCCTCATATTTTCTCCTCAACAGTAAGTCTCTGAGGTGTGTATAGCTCCGAGAAAGAGTGTCTGTCCTAAAGTCACCCAGCCTGACTTCCATGCCTACGGAAGAGCTGGAACTCATGAATTCCTGGTTTCCAGTCCAGCACCTTAACCACTACACCAAACTACACTACACTATACACTCTCTTTTGAAATGTGGTATGGATCCAACCAACTGTGCTTCACTAAAGCTGGGTATGATGGGTGAATGAATCCAATGTAATCCCTAGCGCTCTATAATTTACAGTGCATATTGCTACACTAGTTACCGCAGGGGGGAAAATTGGTAGAGAGAAACCACATTTAACCATAGTTTAAGTACAGCTTTCCAAGTAAGGGGTCTAAAAACGAAATAAGGCTATTCTGGCAAAAAAGTGGCTTTGCAGTCCTTCCTCTTTCAACCAATCTCCTCCTACAAACACCTCCTATTTCCACAATCTGTTTGCACTCCTTGAAATGCCCTGTTTAGTTTTGCTTCAAGAAAACCAAGGAAGATGGAAAGAGAAACAGCTTCACAAGCATAATAAATATTTGAGAGGTGTATTTCTTGCAGCTTTAATGAGATAAAAGTAAATCAAACAGTCCTTAGAGCCGAGGTAACATGTTTGCATTCCCGTAACTCTTGTTTTTGCTAGTCTTTCCCATGCAAATAATTTATCCTCTTGTGACTAACTCTCTTAGGGACAAGTGTTTATAGCAGTTCGTCACTTTATGTTATTTCAGCAAATGAGAGGAACTTTGTCAGGCCTGCTCGTCTATTAAAACAATTACGTTTTGTTTTCAGTGTCCTGCTAAAACAATGGAGGATGTCATTAGTTCAAATATGCATTTCGAACCACGTTTGCTTGTTGACAAAAGGGATTGCATCTCCTAATATTTTTGCTAGCCTATTTCATCTATTGTACCAGGAATTGCCCCAAGAAGAAATAAATTAGCAGCTTATCTGCTAATATTTCATTATTTTAAAATAGCATTATTTTAACGTTTAAGAAATTGCATACTTGTTTTGAAATGTTTATCTTGACATAAAAGTGGGAAATTGTGCTTGTGAAAAAAGATCTCAGAACAGAAGTTAAATATAAATTAAATGTGGATCTACAATATGCTATGGGCTGCACAGCACAATTTCTGGCCATATCTTTTCAGAATTACAGGAAATAAATGTTCTGTTTAATTCTTCCCACCTTGAATACCGTGAGCTGTTCTGGGCACTGTATATTAATGAAAATTCAAACAAATTGGAACAATTTTAGAGATGAACAAAGAGTGGCCAAGGGGCCTGGAAACTATATCTCTGGAAGAGACACTGGAGACATTAGGCATATTTAACAATGAAAAGAGAAGACAGAGAGGGGCTCTTGTAAAAGCTGAAAGGATAAAAGAAAGAATATAGGAAGAAAGTCAATATTTATTCTCTGTTATACCACAATGAAGGACAGTAAAAGGTGGACTGCAGTTATTGAAAAATGAATGTAAGTTAGAAACCCAAGAACAGTTTGACCATGGAACTAATTGTCTCTAGACTCTAGAGAGATAGTAGTCTCTCTTCCAGTGAATGGGTTCAAGAAGAGGGGATGCTTTCATTTGAAATTCTGCAGCAAGAAGAAGGTTGATTCAGCCTCCATGAATCTATAAACTATTAGCCAACAGCAGTGAGTTTCATACCTCACCTTGGAACATCGACATGTGCACTAGATAAACCGTATATGATAGAATACATAATCATAAGGTTCTAGTTATGTATCCTATCATTGGTATACCTGGGACACCAACATATGGAGGTAACCCACCCCTAAACTACTCAAATAGTGGTTAGTGAAATCTTCCAGTCAGGAAGAATGAAGTGAGCCATGGTAAGCACTGAAGCTCAAGAGAAAAGTGCCTGCTTTTCACTTGAAAGATGCCATACTGAATACTCAACATGTCCAGGATTTTTGGAAAGCAGCTGTCAGTACAGAATGAACCAATGCTGTGACTTGTTACACGACAACCGTTGCAATTCTATTTGTATAGCTGCCATTGTTGAACTGCTTTGCTGAGTCTTGTTCACCTGCTGCAAGAAGACAGAAAACCAATTAAACTCTTGCAAATTAGCAAGTACATAGATGATGTTGTTTGCTCCATGGCTGGGTCTAAATCAGGCAGTTTATTTATCTTGTTGACATTTGTCTAGTTTCTTTGCCCCAGGGACACTATATTTCACATTGGTGAAATGCCTTACAGGAGCATGAAATACAGTTCTGCACAATTAGACTACCATACTCTGTGCCTCACCCAAAGAGACTTCTCAGCAGAGCTGTAAAAATTCAGTGGCACTGCATTCATTAGCTACACATGAAATCTAATTCCATTAGCCCAACAGCATTAACACCGTTGTTGTGGCTGAGGTTAACAGCTTGTGGATGTTACATGTTCTTTGCAGATAGATTTATAACCTAATAAAGGCAAGAATGGGATCCTGATTTTGTGCCTTTGTAACTCCAGTTCTATGAGCTTGCAGAACAGAAGCTCACCCCTATTAATTTGCCAAAAAAGACAGGGATACAATGCAGGATGCCAACAAACTGCCCATAGCAGAATACATTGAAAAGACTTTGCCACAAAAGCTCAAATTGCTGAAATGAGCAAAGGAGGCTTCTTGACTTCTACTGTGTTAGGAATTCCATTGAATAACTTGTAATACTTCTTCTACTAGTCTGTTTAGAGAATCAAATACTTCATTCCCCAAAAAAACTTAGGAAAAAAAATAGATGGCTAGTAGACAACAAACATGGTGAAAGATTAAGATTGTTTTTAAAACCAGTTACTCTAGCAGATCACTGTTAATCTTAGACTGTTTTTACTTTATTTTTTTCCAAAGGTCCAAACATTCTTGATGTGAATACCTTATTAAGAATCATAGTACCTCTGTTCATATGGAAAACTATTCCTTCCACATGGAGCCCTTCTCTATTTCAGCCTTCAAAGTTAACACTTAACTACTTGTTGTTATTATCATCAGATTCAGTGCCCATGGTGGCTTGCCCAGGTTTTAGGGTTCAAGGATTGCCACAGTAGCCCTACTTGTTGTAGGTCATCCCACAGATCATACATATCACTCGGAATAATCAGGCATTAGCCTGAATCTCCAGTGCCATCAATTTAAAAAAACAAAAAACAAAACCCTCCATGCAAACTAAGGGAGATTAAAGGAAACCATGCTTGAACATGAACAGAATGTTATTTTAAAAATCACCAGGCAAGGGGAGAAGAATCTTGTTCAATGTGAAGCTATTAGGAACATTGCAGAAAGCTCTGACAGAAGACAAAAGGCAGTTTAGGACAGAAAATATTTTCTTTGGAGTAAATTATTATTTTCAGCACTGATCACACGGACTGCAGAGGGGAGCTTTAAAACAGAAGCGTACAACTTATGATCCATAAACTGCTTCTTCCAGTTTGGATGCAAGCCCAGAACCTCTGAATTTTGAAAAGGACAACTGTTGTTCATTACAACCTCAAATCTTCTTCTGATGATGTGCCATAATTTAATTCACTCTGCCTTCTTGTTCAGCTGCGCCTCTATCCCGAACAGGACTGAGCCACTGCCTGATTTGATAGTTCTGTTCCAACTCACAGCAACCCGCTTTGCCCATTTTTCTTTTCCCTTTGGGATCACTAGACAGGGAAGGAATTTACTGTATGGGGTTTCTTGAAGTGGAACAATGAAATGTGGCATTTCCAGTCTCGCCTATTCTGTTTACCTCTGTTCCTTGTATCGGTTTGTATATATCTGCAGATGAGTGAACAGACAGGGAGAGCAAACAGCCATTTGCCTGTGGAGTGCAACAGAAGGGAGGAGCAAGAGGCAACAAAGGAAAAGGAGAATGATCAAGAAAACGTGGGCTTCAACAAATTGTGTGGGCAGTTATAAGTGGTGAAAAAGTGATTTCTTGAATAGTTGCTAATTGCAAGGAGTATGTTTTGAGAGCTGCCGATTGCCCGTTGTGAGTAAACACATGACTGTCTTCAGCTGAGTAAACAGAGATTGTGGGAAGAACATATGGCAGTCAAGTTCCAGGGAGCAGAAGTATTCCACAATGAAGTGGGACTCTGGGGGGTTAAAATGATGGGCGTACCCAAGTATTGAAGCCCTGGTGCTTTGTATTTGTATCTGTATTTGCATGTACAAAAGCAATCCATACTTGTACCCATAATTTTGACTTCCCTGCCCCCAGCCCCAAATAAAAATAAAACCCCCTATGGGTGGTATGTGTCTTCCTCAATCTCTGGTCCTCCACCAGAGGCCTGGGAGTTTGAGGGTTCTGTGCAGAACCTAAGCTGTTCCTTGCTCTGAACTCTTCTGGACAGAGAGCTCTGGTGTTGTTCCTGGGATCAGTTAGAGCCAGCTTAGGAGTCATAACCCTAAGTGCTCCTATCACCATTGGCACCTCTTTGTCCCTTTACTTTCCACATCCTCTCTAGTTCCCTCTTCAAGCTCTTCTCCAGCTTCTCATACTCCTTCCTTTTGTTGCTGTCTCTTGGTCCTTGCCTACTTGTCTGTTCATTGCCCATTACCTGCCTTACATTTTGTAAGGGTTGAAAACAGGCTGTGGATTGCTGTCTCTTGCTCAAGCTACTGGGCTGAGGGTGGGAGAAAGTGTCCTCACTGAAGACCCTTATGGTTGACAGTAGACTTGGATTTAGTCTCCCCACTCCTAAACTAATACCTTAGCTATTAAATCACATTGGTTGGTCAAGATGAAGGAAGGAGGACCTAACACACCACAAATCAGTCAGTTTAACATCAATAACCAGAAGGATTTTACAACAGATTATCATTACAAGCAAACATAATTAAGGACAGAACAGTAATTTAACATGCATTTATGAACAAGTCTCATTAAGACTTACCTGATCTCATTATTACATTCTTCCTTATCAGATTGAGTTAATTCAGAAGATGGGATTTACAGTAGGTCTTTATTTCTTTACAGTCCATGACTGTTATTAAAAAGATGTTACAATAAATATAAAACAGTAATACAGTAAACAGAATATATCTCAATATCAGTGAAGCATTGGGCAAGGTATTCCCAAGACGTTTTGATTAGCTAGTTCAATGTGGGCTGCATGTTGTGATAATTTAGAAGAATCATGGCTATCTCAAAAGTATATTCAAAAAATATTCACCCATGGTTACTCACATACCTGGAAAGTAATATCAAATGCCACAAAAACAGTTTGAGAGTAGAACCGATTATCCAGAATGATTTGGGGCTCCTTTATACTCAATATTTTCAGGCAGAGGTTTGACAGAACTATATTTTAGAATATTTTAACTGGGATCCTACCCAGATCAGAAGGCGGGCACTCTCTTATAACTCTTTTATAATATAATAATGTGGAAAACACATTAGCTGATTGTTATCTATTGCACATTCTAAAAGGGAAACTAGTTCTGCGAGAGCCTTACTGAACTTTCCACAGCTTTACATGGGGAACATTATAAGCTAGGTGCAGCAAATTCTGATATTCTCCAGATGTTTCTAGAATTTAGCTCCCATCATCCCAGCTGATGGAAAGCTACAGACTATAGAATATATATAAATCATCTGGATGACCTAATAGATTTCCTATTTCTCTATAGGAGGATATTTGTGCTGATTTGAACCTGTGATGCTTTTGCTGTTCTACTCATAGAGTCAGGGGAATCCTAGTTATGAGGCAGTTCAGGGTAAATAAGAGTGAAAGATGGGCCAATATTATTAGTGACAGTAGCAAATCTCCCACAAGACTGCAAAGTAGAGTGGGAGCACCATCTTTAGTCTAGGTACACCAGTGGTGGTATTCAGCCAGTTCTGACAGGTTCCGGAGAACCAGTAATGATAATTTTGATTAGTTCAAAGAACCAGAAAATGCCACCTCTGACTGTCCAACAGCATAGCCACGCCCACCAAGCCACACCCATAGAACCGGTAGTAAAAAAAAATTGAATCCCACTACTGAGGTACACTATAACTCAAGGGGGATGCATTGTCTTTATTTCATAAATTATAGATACTTCAGGTATAGAAAAGCAACAATCAAAGCCAATGCAGCAATACATATAGTTCTCAACTTAGAATGATCCATTTAGTGACCATTCAGAGCTACAATGGCACTGAAACTTGACCATTTTTCACACTTATGACCGTTGCAGCCTCTGCATGGTTGCGTGATCAAAACTGACTCATATTTATGACAGCTGCAGTGTCCCAGGATCATATGATGACCTTTTGTGACCCTCTGACAAGAAAAGTCAATGGAGAAGCCAGATTCACTTCACAACTGTGATACTAAGTTAACAACTGCAGTGATTCACTTAACAATTGTGGCAAGAAAGGTCATAAATGGGGCAAAACTCACTCAACAACTGTCCCACTTAGCAACACAAATTTTGGGCTCAATGGTGGTCATACGTCAAGGACTGCCTGTATCTATATGGTTTATCTGTATTTGTATGAATGAATGTATGTGTCAACATTCCAGTGAAACTTCTCCATCTCAGAAAAGAACTCAGAGTCATCTTTCTAAGTCTCTCTTTATTTCACAGAGAATAACATCTGGTACAGAGCTATTCAATCTCCAGGCTAAATAAATTACTTTCGATTTCAGAGAGAAGTTAGCTGAACCCACCACCTTACACCCACGTCATAAATCACACTGACCAATGGAATGTAATTATCTGCATCTCTGCACGCCAACAAATAACTGTCAGAAACTATTTCAAGTTAAGAGCAGAGTGTCAGAGTAGAAGTGTTTAGTTTCAAACTCTGACAGTATGTATGTAAATGTATATTACAATCACAATATAGTAACTATTCAATTCCTGGCATTGAGATTTTCTGTGCTGGTATTGCAGGTTGTCAGCCAACCACATGCCTATCACAGTTTAGAGATAGACAACCTCATCAACAGCATTTAGAAGCAATTTTTTTAAAAAACAAAACTTATAGCTAAAGACAGCATCTGTGATATTGGCTCCGCATGGGTTGAGAATAATCCAATAAACAAAGTACAAATCCAAGACAAAAGAGGAGAGACACAATGAGGTGGAATCCACAGTTCAAAATACAATTCAATGAGAGAAACATGACGGAGCTGAGACTTGAAAAGTTATTCTCAACATTTTTTTCTCAGGCAAGCTCCTCCCTGATTCTCTACGCTTATAAGAGGGATGATATAATTATCTTCACTATCACTATTCTAGACAAGCCATAATCAGGATACCAGATGAATCTAGGAAAAGGACCTCCAGGCCACTCCCTCTGCCTTCTGTTGCATAGTAGCTGAGAGTTTCCAGAAGATTCTTTTACATCCAGGAGATACCTTAGCAGCACCCTGCACCTTTTCTTAGATTCTAAACATACAGATATGGTCTCACCATCAACCGTCTGAGAAACAGCATACCTTTAAATTGCCAGGATTGTGCAATACATACTTGTCATCCATCTTCCCTCACTTAGGGTTGTGACTAATGCACTAGTCAACACTTAGTGAACAGATCTCAGTGAAAGAAACTCCCTTCAGCTTATCCAGATACGAGGTTTACATGATGCACACTAGGTCTGCTCTCAACCTAGTGTTCCAAAGCATCAACCAGAATCCAAGGTGCTTAGCAATAGATATGCCTGGCTTCTGAGGTGAGATTGGATGGATCCAAGGGTGGGCTCCAAAGTTTTTAGCAACAGGTTCTCTGCCTGGTTGCTAGGTGGGCGTGGCCATGGTAGGCATGGCCTAGTTGTCCTCCTGCACCACAGTGTGGGCGGGGGTATTTTTTTGCCCTCTCTGGGCTCCAGAGGCTTTTCTTGAGCCTCCAGGAGGGTGAAAACAGCCTCCTCCAGGTTCCAGAGGTCCTCTGGAAGCCAGAAATGAACCCATTTCCAGACTTCTGGAACTTCCGGGAGGCCCATTTTTGGCCGTCCTTGAGCTTCTGCATGGCCTGCGCTTACCTGGCATCCAAAATGGGCCACACAGAGACTCCTGGGAGGGGCAGGGAGGGGAGGGGTGGGGCCAGCCAGAGGTGGAATTTGCCAGTTCTTCGAACCAGGCAAAATTTTCCCTACCGATACGCCAGAGCTGGTCAGAACCGGCTGAATACCACCTCTGTTCCCAGGGTCATATGAACCCCTTTTGCACCTTCTGACAAGCAAAATCAATGGGGAAAATGGAGAAATGTAACAGAAAAATAGAGAGATATAAAATATCACAACAAATAAATGGCTGTCTTACGTTTTTATGAATTCTTGAGAAATTTGGCTCTAGCAACTTAATCAAGACATTTTTCTCATCCTATACATTTTATTTCTGCCAATTTAAAAGAGGTCTCCAAAAGGAATCTATGGGCTCCCATTTCTTGCTGTCTTCCATAAATATAAACAGATATGAACTCAGGGGTGGGCTCCAAAATTTTTGCCCAGTTGTTGGGTGGGCATGACCATGGTGGGCATGGCCTAGTTGGCCTCCTGCACCATGGTGGAGTGGACTGTTTTTTGCCCTCCCCAGGCTCCAGAGGCTTTCCTTGAGCCTCTGGGAGGGTGAAATTGGCCTCCCCCAGGCTCCGGAGGCCCTCCAGAGGCTGGAAATGAACCTGTTTTGGACTTCCAGAACTTCCGGGAGGCCCATTTTTTGCCCTCCCTAGCCTCCATGTAGGCCCTGAACTTATCTGGCATCCAGAATGGGCCACGTAG
>JANHFR010009159.1:220231-234177 GCA_032468015.1 Mimophis mahfalensis | reverse complement strand
CTGTAAACCGCCCTGAGTCCTTTCGGAAAAGGGCGGTATATAAATATAATTAAATAAATAAATAAATAAATAAACTCAGACAAGAAGTGAACTTGCAGCCAAGAGGAGTGTGAAAGGAAAAGCACACACATGTACTCAAAGCTAGCATCAAAGATCTCATCTGGGAGGAAAGGAAGGGACATGCAGTAGGAAAGATAGGATAATAAATGGGATTGAATGGGGCAACAGAAGCAGGGAAGGAGGTTTAGAAGAGATATAGCAATAGAACATAGTAGGACACTTAGTACCCTGCCTGGCAGTGAGCAAAACCGAAGAGCATATTGGTAGTATTTCAATAGAATTCAATGATACATTGATTGGTGGCAATCAAATCTCCCTGGGGTTGAATATAGTCTGAGTTATCAACCTATATTCCATTCCAATAAAGCCAATTTGGAGAGTTGGATCTTCCTTCTCTGTATGTTGCATCGTAGTTTGAAGAAAGCAAATATGTGAATTTGAGATATATGTTAGGTAAATATATACTTCCTTTACTAACAAATGTGTTTTATCCAACTGTTTATAATCATTCTGCAAATTTTGTGGAGAAACAGTTAAATACATACATGTTTAGAAATAGGCAACTCCAATGCAAATGTTTGAACAGAATTCTGGAGGAGAGATATTAACACAGGACAGAAATGGTAATTAGGTTACAGTCCAATAGAAGGACGCTTATATTCTAAAATATGGCGACTTTTTGCAAAAAAATCTTCTTCAAGACTTTTTAAAAATATTGCCTTTTGGTTAGTTGAAACTATTTTTAAAATACTGTATTTATGATAAGACTAAAACAATATAGATGAAATATTTCATTAGATCGGTTACTTCCACTCTTGTTTTCAATAATGTAATATAAGTGTAGAAATATTTTGTTAAAATGCAAATTCCAAAAAGCATGAAACATGTTTGAAGATTAATTTAAGATGGAACAGATCTGCCCCTAACTAACCTTCCTGAAATATACTATTCAGAGTACTTCATAGTTCATATTCTACAAGGCAACCAATCTCAAATATTTCTCAAT
The DNA here is from genome assembly GCA_032468015.1 of Mimophis mahfalensis. Taxonomy (NCBI): domain Eukaryota; kingdom Metazoa; phylum Chordata; class Lepidosauria; order Squamata; genus Mimophis; species Mimophis mahfalensis. The sequence goes on along the minus strand of JANHFR010009159.1, from coordinate 233,111 downwards.
ATTTTTAAATATTATACATATAAATATTAAAATGGCCACAGCATCTCATTACTGGAAAAGGGAAATTTATATTGAGGGGGAAATATCTGCTTATTTCCATGGGGCAGTTCAAGCCCTTCTTAAGGAATAGATGGATTTCATCTCAATTGCAGAACAGGTACTTTGCATTTTTTCCAACTAAAGTCCTGCTTCTATGTAATTATTAAGGCAGGGGTGTCAATGTCATATCATCATAGTGGTGTCACATGATGTATAGGGACTTTTTTCTCCTTTGCTAAACAAGGCGTGGGTGTGGCCAGCTCACATCTGCCCTGTAGACTGGGGAGTTTGACAGCCCTGTATTACAATATGTGTGAGGTGATAACACTGTCTCACTAAGATGGGGTAATGCAATTTACTTTGATGGAAATTTATCTAATAGAACTAGAATCCGGCTCAAGGAGTTAGAACAGACATCTGTGCATGCACAGGATTCTCTTTTGGCTATTAGACCTACATTACAACAGACACTGATGCAAAGCTACACAACAGCTTTGCTGAGGGGCGAGGGGAAGAATCACACTGCATGGTAAAGTCGCTACTACGATGTGCTTCACTCATACATTAAGCAAAACATAGTAACGCACTTATTTCTTAAAAGCTTTGCAGTTCTAAAAATTGTTACCATTGCTGAATTCCAGCTAACTTTGATGAGTTCAGTTAATCCCATTAAACAAAAATAATCCAAATCATAACTAGTACACTAGCTTAAGGTGCTGAGAAAAGCAATCTCTCTGTCTTAACATAAGTGAATTATTCACTTCCAATCATTCTAACCCCAAATGCTTTAAAAAGTCCTGCATGAAATCCCAGAAGTAATCAGATTAAGGATAACTCAGTGAGTTTGAAGGAAAAAATGCTCTGGAATAATGATAATTTATGTTCTTATTATTTGATACTTTCTAGCATTTATCTGCATCAATGATTAATTACACTGACTTTGCAATGTGAAAAGCTGTGTTTTCAGAAAATCAGTTAATTTCACAGTAGAAGAGATATAATTTGATAGTACTTTCAGAAAAAAAAATATTGCAATTGCCTTACCTCACTGGCAGTTTTACAAGAATCCATACCTTGCCATTTTCTATTGATAACTGTCTGGTATTTTGCCATTCTTTTTACTTTTTGCTCATCAGAGAATAAAAAGTTATGAAAAGAAGAAAATTCTACAATCATCCATTTAGTAGTTTAAAGAAATAGCATATGCAGTAATAAATTATTAAAGTTGCCACCCAACTCTCAATTATTCTAGGCAATTTACAGCAATTACATTACAATGAAATCAGTAAAACATAAAGATATTATGCTCAGAATTTGTATAGTAATTGATAGATTTGTTATTCTTACAGTGTGATAATAGCCATCAACATCTGTCGCACTGTGTCCAAATGTCCATCAAGAGCTTACACTGGACCAATGTCTGATTTTTTCAATCTAAACCACCCTGTCCTTGAATGGCTGGGTGGACTGGACATTAACATTTGAACCACTATAAATCCATGTATTTGCCATACATAAATAAATAAAATAAATACTATTACAAAACATCTTGGCAAAAATTTAGCACCTGTGCAACTACTGACAGTTAACAATAGTTAAACACACACAATTTAGAATCATAGAATTTGACAGGCTATTTAGGTTATTAAAACCAATCCCTGCCCAGGATAGGAATCTAAATTAAATAATCAGAGATACAATTACAGCTTCCCAGTCTTTGCTTGAAGATGGCTTACCACCTCTCTCTGTGATTGATTCCACTGTCTGTTGCTCCTACCATTGGGATTTTAAAAAACATTTTAAACATTTGATTCAAATACATCTTCTTGTAACAAATTCTGAAATAAGATAATAGATCTTGATATGTTATGTGACATCTTTCCAGGTATTTGAAAAGTGCTTTCATATCTCACTTCAGTAATGTTTTCTCAATGCAAACCATAGCCACATTCTTTCATCTATCTTCTTAGGACTTCATTATTAGTCCCCCATAATCCTCTTTGCCATTCTCTGGATCTACTCCAGTTTCTCTGTATCATTTCTAAAGTGTGTCCAGTGTCCAAAAAAAGGTAGCCACTCCTACACCCTCACCCATTTTCAGCACCATTTGCATACATGTGTATAGGTATACCAGTGAAAACATGTAATTATCAACTAATTCTCATTGATTCAAGCAAGCCTACATAGAAAATGCACAAATACAGGGTACAATTAAGGAAAATTAAGTATCTGTTTTACTGTTTATCTTAACCAGAGAGCAATGATCACATGTTCACTTTTTAATTCTCCAAATTAAAGAATTTTTATTGCATGGATTGTGCAGATCTTTTGAAGATTATGGTTACAGAACCATGAGTGACAAAAACCCATTAATCAGGTGGGTGACTTTAAGCTAATCAGCATCTTGCAACCTAATCTATTTTATGTGGTTACTGTGAGGATAAAATAAAATAAAATAAAATAAAATAAAATAAAATAATCAGACTTCCATGCATACACATATTACATTACCAGGGAAAATGAATGAGTTATAAATACAAATACATTCATTTTCAGCTAGATTTCTATTTCTTCTCACTTTGGAGTGTTCTGCACACAGAAAATGAGTAAGTTTTGAAGCATAAAAATGTGAGAAGAATCCTTTTACATAATACAAAATATTACAAATCTAACTTGAACCATTGGATTCTATTCCGCAGCAAAAATTCCTTAATATGACTGAAGCCCATTTTCCCATACTGTACACGTCTACAGATCCCAAAAACTCCAATATTAAAACTACTGTTAAACCACCCCTTCTTTTTAAAAGGCATTTTATTTAATTATCTTGCCTAGTTCAGTATTTTTGGACTCTAGGCAGCAAGACTACTGTATGCACAAAAATGGAAGGACATTTCAATTCCCACCATGGACGAATGGCTACAGAAGTTGATGGAGCTGGCAAAGACAGCTAAATGGACTCTTTTGATTAAAGAAAAGGATATAAGTACTTTTGTTATTACATGGAGACCACTTCTGGACTTTGTCCTTGAGATGGGGAAAAAAAATAAACTCTGAATTTGGGTTTTACCGATTGATTTTTTTTGTTATAGAAATGGGTAGTTTGTATTGTTTTGGAAAAGTAAAAAGTTGAGGTTTGCTATTAATGCTTTATTCTATTACTGCAACGAAGAGTCATCAGTTAACACTTTTTTCTTTTCTCCCTTACCACCGCCCACACTTTTCTTTCCCCCTTTCCTCCCTACTGTGTCCTATTACTTGCTTTCATATTTTTGCACTGTATTCTGTAAGTTAATAAAAATAATAATTAAGTATTCTTGGGCTCTAGAACTTTAACAAGTATCATCAGCACAGGCAGCTTTCACGAACCGTTAGCGCTCCAGAGACCGTCACCCAGGCCGGGCAGCACAGCACGGTCAAAGTGTTGAACTCGTAGTTCGTGCCTCCTCGGGCAACTGCGTAGTCTGAGCCTTCAGCCTGAAGAGATTCTGTCCTCCGTGTCATGGTTGTCCCAAAGGTGCTTTTTTCAAGAGGTAACTGGACTTTCTGGTTTTCCTTTGAAGACGTTTCGCTGCTCATTCAAGAAGAGCTGAAGAAGCTTCTTGAGAAGCGAAACGTCTTCAAAGAAAAAAACCAGAAAATCCAGTTACCTCTTTAAAAAAAGCACTTTTGGGACTTCAGCCTGAAGGCAGCTTTCGCCTTTCGCAAGGGCTCCAACCTTGGCAACTTTAAGCTTGGCGGACTTCAACTCCCAAAATTCCCCAGCCAGTTTTGCTCTAGCACCCCATCTCACTCCTGCTCCCGCACGAGGGGCTCGCATTCCCAGAGGTCTTTGCGCCCCGCTCTCGCTCGCTTCCCCCCCCCCCCCCGCCCGCGCGCACGCTCAAGCGCAACGACGGCAAACAGTCGCTAGACAACGGAGGGCCGCCGCTTCCATAGCGATCATTATAGACGGGGGAGGCCGTGACCCGGCTGTCGCGCGGTTTGCCTTCAAGTCTCGCGAGAACCGCGGCCTTCCTGCCTTTCAGAGGCCATCTGGGGCGCTTTCCCGCCGGGCTGGCATGGAGGGAGGCGATGGCTGCGGGCAGCATCTGTTCTCGTTGGAGCTGCTGGTGGAGTCAGCGCGAGTGCAGCCGCAGCTGCTGCCGTCGCTGCTACCGGATAGCGGGCCCTTCCTGCCGTCCGTGGCTCTCCGGCTGCTCGACTTCCCGACCCTCCTGGTCCACGCCCCGCGGGCCGCGTCCTGGCCGGTGGTGCCTTTCGGGCGGGGCAAGTCGTGCCTCTTCAGGCTGCGTCCGGACGCTCTGAAGGGCCTCTTGCGGCGCTCTCCGCTCCACGCTCTGCTGCTGGCGCTGCCTCCCAACCAGGGTCCCGCCCGCCTCCTCGGCTCGTCCTGCATCTCTCTGGCGGCCGCCGCCGAGGAGTTGTTGCCTGGCTCCGGGCCGGCGACTGGAAGGGGCCACTTCCCGGTGCGCGACCTGCTGGGAGAACCAGTGGGGGACCTGGCGCTGAGCTACCGTCTCCACAGCCTGGGCTCTTCGGGCCTAGATCACTTCGATCAAGGGGCGGCGGTGGACGAAGCCCTCGATGGAGGCTGTCCGCGGGGGAGAGCGGCGGAACGGAGCAGTCTGGAGTTCATCTCGGAAGGAGAGGACGGGCTGGACCCTGCCCCAGGCGGTGGCAGCCAGGGGTCCTTAAGCAGCCCTGATACAGAGCCAGAGCCCTTTTCCGGTAGCTCAAGCGGAGAAGAAATTGCAGGAGAGCTGGAGAGCGCTTTTTATCCCCCACCAATGTATTACAGTCATCAAACGGAAAGTTGCTTCCCCAGCCCTAAAGCAGCAAGAGTGATAATCATGGCCGCTCAAGATTCACTTCCCAAAGAAGGAACCTCTTTACCTTTTGTTAAAGAGGAACCTGTAGTTAGTGCTGAGAAGGATCTGTCACCCTTATTCACCCACACAGCAAAACCGAGTACTTCGGAACAACTCAGGCAGACTGTAAGTCAGTTGCCTCTACTGAATGCTTTGCTGGTAGAACTCTCCTTGCTAAATAGCCAGCCCCTACCACCAGGACCCTCTACTGTGCATCCTCAGTTGGCATGGCTATATCAAAATGCAGAGGAAGGTACAAAAGTCTTACCTTGTAATGGTAAGAATCTGTGTGCCTGCTGGGATGATAAGAAGAACAGCCCACATCGCAAAGAAAGAGGAAGATCACCTAGCCCTAAATTAAAAAGAAATCGCCCAGATCATTTAAAAGGCATGTCTCCTATCTGTCCTGGCAAAACTTTTACAAAACACACTGAAAGAGCTGTGAGCCCTGAAAAAGTTAATACCAAAGAAAATTCAACCACTGGAAAGAAAATTTCTCCTGGGGTGACAAATACATTAAAGCTTCGTGTTCAGCGACCCAGTCCGGGTATGTTGAAAGGTCATGAAAAGAGAGAACATCGTAGAAAAAAACATGGTGATGCATCATTTGAAAAAAAAGGTAAAAGCTCTTTGACTAAAGAAAAAATATTCAAGGGCTCCCTTGACTATCATCCAAAGTCTTCTGGGCAATATGATGAAAAAAGCATCTGTGATCAAAATGCTCAAATTAATGAAAACGTTGAGACTTTAATACAAAGCAGTGTTGGCCGAAATAGCTCTATGACCACAAAGAAAATAAGCTCTCGTATTACCAAAAAATTTGGGGCCAGTTGTGTGAAGAATAAAAACAATGCCAAAGGGAAGTACTTTTCTGAAAGTGTTGATTCTAATTATAAAGAAAAGAGCTTGGAAGTCCATCTGCCAAGAGTCTTTTTACAGGATGCTGAAGCCCTTGAAAACCCAGTAGATGCTGAGATAGAAAAATGTTTGCAACGTGATTGTAACATTCCATATATATATAAAGAGAGACGTATCAACAACTTGGAAAAGAGTCATGCACGTCAGAATTCAGATAGTTTGGTACTTACTTCTGAAAATGCAGCCTATTCAGAAGATTTTACCAGTATTGACAGTTGTAGTGCAGACTTTGAAGCTCCAGAGAACAATCTTGAACCTTTATCTATAAACTCAGATTACAGTCACTCAGGCATTGACTCCACCTTTAAAAATTCCAGAAGTCTTCCTGATAAATGTATTTCACCTCTTCTTCCAAAGGTTTCAGCTATATCTCCTGTTCAGACTCTTAAAAAGACATATGACTTAAAATCTAACACAAACAAATTAGGCATTGGATTGAACAAATTTGATGATGATGATTGCCTTGCAAGAACTTTAAGAGACCAACTTGCAATTCAAGAAAAGCAAAAGCAAAAAGTTACACAGATTTTTGAGGACAAACAAATGCAGCCTGATAAAAAGTGTAACATAGTAAAGAGCCAGTCATCTCTAGAAAACAGCCATTCTTCAGGGACATCTCAAGTTAGCTCTTGCTTGCCCTCTAGTATGTCTGACCTTGAATTTAATGGTCTAGAAAGCAAAGCACCTGGCAACAAAAAAGAGGATAGCTTTGGAAAGATGAATAATACAAATCAGTGTAAACATATCAGTGAATTAGTAATAAACAAGCTTCCAGGATACACAATGTAGCAATCAATAGTAATGGTAAAATCAAATTGAAAATGTTTTAATGTTTTATAAGAAAACATTTTAAAGGAATTTTGACCTTTTTTTTTTACAAGTGTAGGTTTTGCTTAGGGTGCATGGATATTTTTTCAGATTAATGCATAACTCAGACTTTGCAGCTCTGTGCAGCTGGTTGGTTTCCCACCCACCCCCTTAGTTTTAGCTGTCCCCAAATCTTCCACATTCTATGGTTAGCTGTCCCTGGAATTCACAGGCAGTTTTCATATGATGGAAAAGTCTCCTGTTCATATAAAAATCTGTTCTCATTGAGCATAGGAAATGATGTAATGTGCCTAAAGTAATTCACCAATTTGTAATTTGTCTCTTAATTTTTCTTTGAAACTAACAATAAAACAAAAAAATAAGGGCTACTAGAAAACAAGTAAACTTTAGTTAATTATAGACTACTTAAGACAATTCTTAAGCAAACCAGGGTTTTTTTGTACTTTGGAATTTAAGAGAGTTACTGCTATCACCAAAGGAAAAGTTGTTTTATTATTTTATTTATTTATTTTACTTTTCCAATTTATATACTGCCCTTCTCCTGAAGGACTTGGGGAGGTTTACAGGGCAATTAAAAAAAATTAAAAATGTTCATTAAAATACACACTTTAATAAACAAGGTTGCCACAAAAACAAGCAGCAAATTTACAGAATATGATTTGAAAAATACTACTGATTCAATTGCTGTGTCCAGTTATATGTAAATCATAACAGAGTTTTTTTCCCTATAATATTCTAATCTGTTGTCATAACATTAATTTCAAGTTTTGCTTCATAATTTTTTAATTTTAGATCTAAACCTAGTGCTTCCTTTTTTTTTGTTAACACTTTGTCATAATCGTTGTGTCTTCAGTTTGCACTATTTTCAGGTAATTCCACCTGTTAATTTGTATGATATAGTGGGTGGGAGAGATTGAATCCTCTATGGAATGGTATGTCTGCAGATTACTTTTTAAAAAAAATGTGTGAACACAGTCATGCATTCTCAAACTATACACTAGTAATATTTAGGATTTAAGAAATATTTTTTTAAAGTTGAGAAAAATCTTTATATATTCAATAGCTTTAAGGAAGTCAGCCATTTTTCTTTTTTATAGCAGGTGTAAAAATGGCATAGCGTAATGGGAAGCCAACAGTAGACATGCATTTGTGTCTGCTAGTGATTAAAGATGCAGGTTAAAGTTCCCAACTTAATTGAGTCAACTTCCAGAAAAGATGGGATTAATACTCTTGATACATTAACCTTGTTGTGTCCTGTATGGAGATAAGTGCATATGAAAATATAAAGCAACCAAATGAAGTGTTTACTACCTATATTGGTAGGTAAAGGGGATCCATCCAATGCCAGTACTGTAAAGAATGTTGGTGTTCTTATAAAGAGAGAAAGTATAAATCATCGCTAGGCACATTGCTTAGTTTTGGCTTTTTGGCCAGAGACATTTTTGACATTAAAAAAGAGAGAGATAAAGTTTTAAAATACATCTTTTCAGGATCAAGATTGAAAAAACAATTTAGAAAGATTAGCTAGTTCACAACATATAGTACTTGGGTATTAAGAGGATAATATGAATGTATTGTTTATAGTTCATTTTATTCAATTAATACACGTTTTTTATATTATCCTATTTAGTACCTAATAACTATAGGCCTTTACAATTTAAGGACTAATATTACATGTAACTGATAGGCTACCACGACTTAGATTTTCTTATTTTATTCCAGAATTTTGTTATTTTATTCCAGATACTCTGAGCATTTTTAATTGTATTGGTATTTGACTGTAAGGGCAAGAATTATACAGTAACATCTTGTTTTCTCTCACACCTTCCCAATTATTGTTCTGCTACTGTTATTTAAATCAAAAGGCTAAATAATATGAATAGGCTACACTTTATACCTAAGGACTTACTTGAGAAGAGCCTAATGCTGGGAAAGATTGAGGGCAAAAGAAGAAGGAGATGACAGTGAATGAGGTGGCTGAATGGAGTCACTGAAGCAGTCGGTGTAAGCTTAAATGGGCTCGGGGATGGTAGAGGACAGGAAGGCCTGGAGGAACATTGTTCATGGGGTTGCGACGGGTTGGACACAACTTCGCAACTAACAATAATACCTAAGTTACTAAGGTGGAATCAGTATGGAATATGACATTGGATTCCCCTTTTGACTTTGAACATTTCAGTGTAGTCTCGCAGAATTGGCATTTGTCCTGTAGTGATCTATGTTGTGCCAAGGGAAAAATTGCATGTCAGAATTCACTTGCATTGAAACAATGAACTAATGCTGTCTTTAGCTGCCAATTTCCAGATTATGATAGAAACTAAGCCAGAAGACTGGTAGTTGCTTCCTTGTATTAAAATGTTATGAGATGGCATTTTTGTTTATAATTTAAAATTTTATACAGACCTTTTTAAGTAGATAGAAGGACTTGAGCATTCATACAAAGTGTCAGTTTTTAGTATAGAAGGAATTTAAAGTATAGAAGGAATCTAAATTAAGTATAGAAGGAATCTAAATCCCTATTTATGTTTGGCCTTTTGCATAAAATCTGGTGATAGAGCAGTTTATTTTTACTTGTATTACATAATGTATTCTTCCACTCCAGTCCATTTCCATGATAAACATTTTTTATGTTTAAGAAAGTTCATATTTCTTGTGGTTTTTGTTAACTAAAGCAAAACAGTAATGTTAGATATGTTACTGAGTTTGCTTTAATCTATTAAAAGTTTGATACGATTTGCTGATTTTTCTGCTATCTTGTGCATATACATTGTGTTATGAACCAAGTAGCATTGATCATTTAAATGCTTTGTTACTGTGTGCTGAAAATCATTAGTAATTATGCTGCAATTCACTTTATGAAATCTCATGCTAGTATGAAGAATTCCAAAAGAATTTAAAGGATTCTTGTAAAAGATTAGGCAGGAAATCCCTCTTTCAAAACAGGACTCAAGTTAGGATCCAAGATTCCAAATATAAAAGCATTTCAGATTACATTACAACCATGCAAGATAAATGCACTTCATCAAGTGTTACTGGCTGTGCCCCTTGGTTATTGGCATTCTACAGAGTTTCTGTAATTACCAGTTTCTGTGTTAGGGGATGGGGGAAGCATAATCCAGAGAAAACTGATTAACTAAGTGCTTTGATTCCCCAAGTATGGCATTTTAAAGACAGCGTAAACCTTGAAGATGGATCCTGCCTCTAGTCTGATGTAGTATTTAAGATGTTGGACTAGTAATCCACCATTATGCTGTGGAAATCACTGAGTGGCCTTGGATCAATCACTATTGCTTTGCCCAGTCTGTCTCACAAAGCTCTTGTCATGCTGCAGGTACACTGTTCTGAGGGGCGGGGGGGAAGTGTATCCCCTTTCAGAAGTTCTGAGGTTTTGCATACCTGAAACATTGTACTATATTTTAGTTCTGAGGTAATCTGAAGCCCCAAAATTGTATGCAGTCTTTGAACCCTCTTCAGTGGCTCCAGAGTGACCTCTGAAAATGGGGAGATAGTTTTCTGCCATTTCAGAGTAAGAACCAGTCTTTTAAAATATAGTCTAAGCTTCAAAGTACTGGATGTTTATTGTAAATTTCAAAACAAGACAAAAACTCATCTCCATAACCCAAGATGCTGCCCCAGCTGTTCAGAAAGAGCTGCATCCATCACTAAAGAACAATACTGTACTTAATAAAAAAGGCACCAAATATAAAATTGATAAACAGTCCCAATGCTGAGGAACAACTCATCCAATGGGCCTTACTCTTCCCAGACCTCAAGCCTGACTCAAGCACTAAAAAGTGAATCGGGGACAATTCCCCTTCAGGTGAATTTTCCCAAGGAGGAAGGAGCAGCTCCAATGGACTGAAAAATCCATCTATAAATCTTGATACCACTGTGTTATATATCCCATTTTATTTTACTTTATGTCATTCCCATTTTTTCCCTTAAATTTGCTATACCTTTTTTATTCTTTTTAGTTTTGAATTTGCAGTGTGGTGTGGCTATTTGGTCTTAGGCTATATATAAATCAACCAGTAAAATTTGTTGTTGCTTTTCTCGAGACAAGTTAAAATGCTGTTGCTAAACACATTGTAAGCCGCCCTGAGTCTTCAGAGAAGGGCGGGATATAAATGGGATTAAAATAAAATAAAATAAAATGTCCCCTTCTAGCCTGGCTACAAGCAACATCAAAGAACCAAGTAGACACCTTTCAGAAATAGTTTGCCACTAGGTCCATTTTTAAGAATTAAGCGCAACTGATTTTTGGAATTGCATTCCAATAATTTCAAACAGCAATTTCATATAAAAAGGTATATGAACTGTGCATGAACCAAGCAGGCCAGTTTGAGTCAGTAAATTGGAAGGTTCTCCAATGGCTCCACATTTAATTCCTAATTTATTTTGTTACTACCATATGAAAGTGTCAAGAAGTGAAAGCACAAAATTATTAGAGGTATCCCTCAACTTACAACCATAGCTGGGATCAGAATTTCCTTTCCAAGTAGTGATTACATGGCCCCGGGACACTGGAACTATCATAAATACATGACAGTTGACAAGCACCTGAATTTGGATCATGTGAGTGGGGATGCTGCCATGGTTGTAAGTTTGGGTTGTAAGTCAGTTTTCCAGTGCCATTGAAACTGAACAGTATTAAGCAAGTGGTTCTAAGTCACGTTACTATTTTCTAAGTTACTATTTTCATATGGCCTAAGCACAATCACATAACAAATGTTTGGCTAACATCCAATAAAAAAGAGAAATTTTATTAGTAGAAATGGTACCATAATAATCATGTAATATTAAAAACTTATTTAAAGGAGGAGGAGGAATAAGATAAGTTGCACATAGGATATAGTTACCAAGTTACTACTTTTAATTAACAAGAAGGAAGGAATTTCTGCCAGGATTTGATGATTTTTTACCCTTTAATGGCCTTTTAAAAGAATTAATGGACAATCATGAATGGGGATCATGATCACATCAAACCTTTTACAAACTATTAGAACCATAGGACCAGGAAAATGGATGAATAAATTCACACATATCCACACTCATGGAAAACATTTCACTTTTGTCAGTGACCAGCTACAATTTTCACGAGAGATGAGGAAACACATGAAAGCAGTCCCCCATTTATCCTTTTATTTTTTTACTACCATCCAATATTTCTGAAGTTTAACTTATTACAAATGTGCAGTATGTTGAATGTTTTTCATTTGTCAACTTTCATGTCAGTTCAAATGATTTGCCACCAATATTCAGCAGTGTGGTCCCTCTAAAAATTGATGGCAACACATGCCACTATGTCTCAGTGGTGAACAAGGAGGATGTACATCAAAAATTATTGGGTTATGAGCAGTGGTGGGATTCAAAATTTTTTACTACCAGTTCTGTGGGCATGGCTTAGTGGGTGTGGCTATGCTATCAGCCAATCAGAGGTGGTATTTGCTGGTGTCAGCCAATCAGAGGTGGTTCTCCAAATCTGTCAAAATTATCGCTACCAGTTCTCCGGAACCTGTTGGAACTGGCTGAATACCACCTCTGGTTATGAGGCAGAAGTGGCCTCCCTGTATTTTAAAGTAGTCTAAATAAGATGGCATTAAACTTCTGTTTTTAATTGGTTTGGTTTTGGTTTGGTTTTATTGGATTTATATTTATTTTATATTTATATAAATGGGAATAATAATAATAAATAATAAAAATATGCCACCCTACTCCTGAAGGACTCAGGGCGGCTCATAAAATAAAAAACACCCAATACAAAAGTTAAGAAACTATTAAACAAGAAATCCAAAAACCAGTTAACAAATACAATTGATAAAAGCTAAAATTTAAAATTAAAATTAGGCTGGCTTGCTGCAAAAGCCAGGTTTTTAGGGCGCGACGGAAGGACCAGAGGTTGGGAATTATGTGGAGTTTTGGGGGAAGCTCATTTCAGAGAGAAAGTGCTACCACAGAGATGGCTCTCCCCCTGGGGGTTGCCAGCCAGTATTGCCTGGCCAACGGCACCCTGAGGAGGCCAACTCTGTGGGATCGTACTGGGCGGTGGGAGGCCAACAGTAGCAGTAGGTGGTCTCGCAAGTACCCTGGTGTTATAATTGGTGTTATATACCATTGCAGAGATACAATATTTATTGATACAACTACTTGCAATGTATGGCTGTGAAAGTTGGACCATTAGAAAGGCTGAGTGTCAAAGAATTGAGGCCTTTGAACTATGGTGC
>JANHFR010009159.1:155586-166706 GCA_032468015.1 Mimophis mahfalensis | reverse complement strand
ATTTCTTCCCCATCTATTTGCCAGGAATTGAGAGGGCCGGATGCCATGATCTTAGTTTTCTTAATGTTGAGTTTCAGCCAACTTTTGCACTCTCCTCCTTCACCTGCATCAAGAGGCTCTTTAGTTCTGTGCTATACTAGCATAGAATTCAATTGGATATCAGATGAGAATTTTGTCCACCTATGCAGCACTTTGGATTGGCAAAAATTTGTTTCAGATTGTGTGTGTTGGGTTCTGGAACTGTGACAGCACAAGAGAGTAATTTGGAGAACCCTGTGAGAAGATAGTCTTAGGTTTATTGCCAATGGCCTTCTTCCACAGTCTAATGCTTAGACTAATCTCAAACAAGAATAGTTTGTGATTCAATTTGTATCAAAAGTCAGGTGCAGGCGGGACATCCCACAGACTGTTGGAAGTGTGGGCAGACTAAGGGTTCTTTTTATCATCAATGGTGGTCGTGTTCCAAGGCTAAGAACTATTGGAGAACAATAAAAAATTGGTTATGAGAAATGACTAACACCAGAATGGATTTGGTTCCGGAGACATATCTGCTTGGTATTAAATCTGGGAGAATTCATAAAGGTATTTGGTATCTAACATTGCACATAACCACTGCAGCCCGAATTGCCTATGCCCAGTTTTGGAAAAAAGGAGATACTCCACCAGAGGAGTTCCTGATAAATAAGATTCTGGAATGCGCCGAAGCTGATCGGCTCACAAAACTTTTGAATGACAAGGGGGATTCTGACTATTATAGTTGCTGGGAAAGGTGGTATGAGTGGATGAAAAAAAGGTCGGATAAAGATGTCTAATGATGTTAGCATATTTTGTAGTTTGATCTATGTCTTTCTTTATCTTTAATGGAATTAATAAATTAAAGGATGATGGAATAAGAACTGAAATATTTTTTCCCTTTTCTTTTTTTTTGTCTTGTTTTTATACGTATTTTTTTATTTTTTATTTTAATCCCATTTATATCCCACCCTTCTCCGAAGACTCAGGGCGGCTTACAATGTGTTTTTAGCAACAGCCCTCATTCCATGTATATACACATTATTGTCTTTGTTCATTTGCTTTTTTTCTGTATTTCCTTTTTCCTTTTTTGTTATGTAAATAATAGTTGGTTTTAAATGTTAAAATTAATAAAGATTATTTTCTTTAAAAAAAAAAGTCAGGTGCAGGGAGTTCATTCTATTCACTACTATAACTGTGCAGTTCACTTTAAAACCATGGGTAAATAGGGAGGGGGAAGCAGAGGAATGGACAGCAGCTAAGTATCCTGTTGGACCCAAGACTCAGAAGAGAGCTGCAAAGAGCTACAGAGGGTGAGCATGTCTCCCTGATCCCATTTACTATCTTCTCCCCCTGCCCCTTAGCTGTAACACCTGAGCCAACATGCATTCATGGTTGAAGTTGGCCTGCAAGAATCAAGGCTTAGGGTCCCACCTGTCTTGAACCTTGCTACATTGAGTCATTTTCAATCCACCCCACCCAATAATTACTGCTGTGACCAAAAGATGAGGCAAAATCTTAGTCACCACCACCTTAATCTTCTAAAAGAAACACCTATAAGCACTCACAACTTTGTGCAAAATAAGCCATGCCTCAGAAAAACAAGTAGAAGGGAAGAAAAAGACCCAAAGCAGCAGACATCTTCCATAAATATATCACTATTGTAGTAAAATATGCAAATTCTGTGTAATAACGAAACCAGACACTGGTACTTGTAAAGTTTTTAATTACAAAAAAATCGACAAGTCTGTTCATGTAAGAGAGCACAAAAGCAATTTCGAGTGGTTAAGTTTCTCGGTTGCAGAAAAAGGCATGGAGTTTTGTTGTGAGGATGAACAACAGAGAAAGCTGCATTTGTTTGCAAATAAGGAGCACTGTTGGCTTTGTGAAGGCTATTCATGCATCGGCTCTATTTGGTTCGTAGCAGTGTGTTGCCTGGCACTTTTATGGGCAATTTCCTTATGGCTGCATGCAGTGGGCCACCTCCACAATTAATACATTGCAGCACAGAATTGTCAGCTGCGTAACACTTCAAACAAAGACGGCTTTCCTCTGACTTTTTTTTTTTTTTTTAAAGATTCTGCATACTAATCTTAGAGTAGGCAGCTTTCTTTCCTGTTCCATATTCATTGCTTCAATTACAAACAATCCTTTTTTATGCATTATGTATAAAAAGCCAATTATTTAGCATGCAATCATCTATTTGGTTATGACAAGAGACAGATGTTGATGTGCTTTTTCACTGAACTGCATTCAGATTTTCCTTTGCTTTCAGTCTCGCTATCAAACATGTAATCTGCCCCCAGCCCGCTCTGCAAACCACCCCAATAATACTGCCTAGCGGTACTTTTGCAGACAATTAGATGGCCAGATCGATTTTCTTTTAAATCAAATTTGGAATTTCAGTAACCTGTGATGTGGGCAGCACTAAATATTATTAGTGAGATATTATCTCCCTACGTATTTTTATGGAAGGTTTTCTTGCGAAAAGGTAAAAAAAAAAATAGATCCTTTAATTTTTGTTTGTTTTACTCATTCCCCTGGCAAACTAACCCAATTAAAACAAAAAATCAGCTTTATAAGGCATTATCCCTTCCGTGAGTGTCCTCTTGTTTACTCTTCAGAAAGGCTGTGTTGAGAAGCAGAGTCTTCTAGAGCCATGTCTTCTTGGCTGGCCCTTCTGCATTCCACCATATGGCTTATCAGGAAAGCGTGCGTGGTTCCTAGGTCCCTTCGCTGTCTGGATTCAGCTGCATCAGTTGCTTCATAATCATCAGACAGTTGCTTTTGAAAAATAGAGACAGTGTCATTAATGTTCCTACAGCACCGTTCAAAGAAGCATTGACAAAAAGGGTCGGTATTGGGGGGCCATGTTGTTCATGTACATGGTCACCAGACAGGTTCGCCTTGGTTTCTTTCTCAGGTTTTAGAATAATCTATAACATCTAATATAAGGAGTTATAGTAAGGCCAGTAAAACCAAAAAACAACCTGAGGCACTTGCAAAAAACAGTTCAGGAATTTACTAACTATTATTCAGTTCCCGATTTGGAGCAATGAACGAAACCAATCTAAGATTTAGTGGCAACGGGATGGCAACCCTGAAGTTGGCCAAACTGGGGCCATTTTCTTTTTGTAGCTTTTCTCTATGGAGTTCTTTGAGGAGTATGCCTGCCCAGGAGTTCTTATTGGATGGGACGTATTACTTGGAACCTTGACACAGGGGTTGTTTGTGATGTAGTTATAGCTGATACAACTTTTGTGCAGCGTGAGAAGTAGCAGTGTTGACAATGTTTACTCAAATAACTTAAACACAGATTTAATCAGTAGCTGCCTAATCCACCTTTTTCCTTGGACCCCTTCATATTATAATTTTAATATAATTATATATGTCATAGAAGCAAGGATTTGTAATAGTTACACATGGCACAGTAGCCATAAATGTGCAACCCCTATGGCCGAACAAGGCACTAATTGATTAATTGCCTTCTAGTTGGTTACAGATCTTAACAACTACATAGACATTATTCTTTCCTCCAGGACAGAATAAGACATAAAGGTTATCTTTTTGGCTATATCTTACCCGTATGGCCTCCTGCTTGTTACGGTTTGCTGCTCTAGCAGATGGCCCAATTGCAATATTAACACTACTGGATGATTGGGTATCTGTTGTGTTTCCTCCTTCAGCTGCGGAGAGGCCAGAAATGACGAGCGCACTTGAAAAACTTCTTTTACCAAACAAGAGGCTGAGAGTGGAGCTGGTGGAGGAGGCCAGGCTAGACCTGATCACGGCGCCAGCTCGCTCCTGCACCGTTAGTTGGCCCAAGGTTGGGATGGCAGCGGTTGGGGAGAACACAGAGGTTGCAGAATTGTGGAAGGAGAGCTGGCTGTCAGAAAGTCTTGGGGCGATTTCATGAGCCGAAGTGGATGTCTGGATGAAGGGGGGACGACTCTCTAAGATTGGACCGGAATGACTTGAGCGAGGGGGCCTTTGACTTAAAGCAGCATGTGTCTGAACAGACTGGCTCCTGAATTTTCTCCTGCCTTCAAAAAAGAAAAAAAAAGAAATGAAGAGAGAAAATCACTTGCAGAAACTCTATCCTTAATTAAACCCTTCAAATCACATATCATTCAATTAAAGCCCAGTGCAAAACACTACTCACCAATATTTTTTTCAAGGAGACCACTTTAATAAATATGATTAATCAGAAAATTTGAAAAAAAGGTTTAATAGCAATAGCACTTAAGGTTTATATACTGCTTTCCTGGTGCTTTACAGCTCTCTCTAAGTGGTTTACAGGGTCAGCATATTGTCCCTAACAATCTGAGCCCTCATTTTACCGACCTTGGAAGGATGGAAAGCCGAGTCAACCTTGAACCAGCCTGCAATACTGCATTCTAACCACTGCCCCACCACAGTTCAAGACTTTAAGGATTGTTGCTAATCTAGCTAATCATATAACCTACAGTATTATTTTTTTTAGAAGATGTTGAATAGCAATTATTCCAGAAAGAATAATTTAGTTTTTTAGTTTTCTATCTTCTGTCCTATTACAGTAAGTTTAGAGTGGCTTGCATTGTCCCAAAGTTTAGTGGAGTGGCTGCCTGAGATTTGAATTCCTATCTCTGCTTAATTGTTACTGCAATCTTTTTTAGGTGAATTGTTTGGTTTTGAATTCCAGTAGTGGTCAGTTAGCACTGGGAGAATCAAAAACATAGATTGACAGAACTGAATCTGCCCATCTCATCTGGTCATCTAGAAAAGGCCTGACAAAATGAAGGCCTCCATCTCTTTGCAAGGTAGATGGGGCATGGTTGATGCAGTAGCTCCTTTGCAGTAGCTCCC
Organism: Mimophis mahfalensis; assembly: GCA_032468015.1. Taxonomy (NCBI): domain Eukaryota; kingdom Metazoa; phylum Chordata; class Lepidosauria; order Squamata; genus Mimophis; species Mimophis mahfalensis. Next base: position 161,849 of record JANHFR010009159.1, on the reverse strand, counting down.
ATCTTGTGGAATAGTTTCCACCAGACATATATGCAGCCCCATCTAACCACAATCCCATAAACAAAGACATTCATTTCAATTTGTCTTTAGTCCCAGTTAACTTATAGTGAGCCCCATTTTGGATTTTATTTTGGTTTTTGTTTGTTGCTGACTTCTGGTTTCTGAAACTGATTTTGATCTACTGTAATTATTATCCTTTATTCCTTCTGCCTTTATTCCTTCTGTTTCCTTTTATTGTACATAGCCTATAGTGTTTGGGGATTGGGGAAGGTTCTAAATACAATAAATAAATCGGTGATAAATAAATAATCTGGTGTGTACCTAATTGGACAAATCTAACATGCTTCACAGAATCGCTTTATGTTGCATAGAGTTCCTTGGTGTCTCCTTCATTCTGCCCTATCCATAGCCTTTGTATGAAATGCTGCCATGGTTTAGCTCAAACCAGCTTGAAATGGTAATATTTCAACCCAGATTATTATATAATAGTGCAAAGACCCCTTTCAACGATTACCTAAATTACTCTACATTATTGAGTAATAGTAGCAGTAGTAATATAGTAATAGTTCATTCTGAGGTGCTTCCGGGTTGAAAGGATTAGTTGGTGACATCACCATTGCCTGAAGGACACTCAGTTAGGGGGTCCTTTCATGTCCCAGCAGCAGCTGGAATGACGGATGGGAGTTCACCCCACCCCGTGGAGAACTCAAGTCTCGAACACAGGCTTGTTTCTTGTCAAGCCAGTGTCCTAACGATGTGTGCCACCATGCTCCTAGTAGTAGTAGAAGTAGCAGTAGAAGTAATACTGTAATAGATATAATAAGAGATGTAGCAATGTAGTAATACTTCAGTTACTCATACTTATTGATGTGAACCAAGGGCATTTTGTAAACCCTTGTTTCACTTTGTGGCTCCTGACAGAATTAGTGCCAAAAATTATGCCATAGCCAAGAATCTGCAGTTGGTTACTGCAAGCAGGTACAATTCAGATTCTTAGCAAGTCTCCACTTAACCAAATCCTTAGATGACTACCTCTTTTTAGATCATGCTATCTCACAGAGGTATTGGTGTGGGAATAAAAATAAAGAGAACTGCAATACAGTGTAACTCACTCTCAAGCGGTATGAATAATAATGTATAGTAAATACATACATATATGCGTACATAATGTGATAAATGTGTGTTTTCTATTAAAATCTACTTGGCTTACCATCTATGTATTAAATACATGTGAAATAATAATTAAAACTTACATGAGGACTATTTTTATATTGCAAGCAATTCTTAACTATTCTTTCTCCTTGGAACAATTAACCATATACTAAATCATTTCTGTTGTTAATCTCCCTTCGATTTAAAAGTGTAAAATTATTAATCTCTGATATTCTTTTGAATATACACCCTTAAATGTTATTGCAGTTAGAAGTGGAATAGGAATGTTTTAGGTGCAGTCTCATAGAAAGGTTCATTTTTTCAATTTCTAAAATTTCACTCTTTGATGATTACGGTACTTTAATGCTAATATTGTTAAATAAAAAAGTAAAAATATACTGTAGCTAGGAAGCACTGTATGATGAGAATTCTGCTATGCTGACATTCACAGTCAAAAGTAATTAAACATCTGTTCTCATTTTAAACAGTTAATCTGACCACTGTCCAAAAATATCGTATACATGTCTTTAATTCTGTGGTTAAAGTGTTTTATAGTAGACCACCCATATTTCCACATAAATAACTCTATTTCTGCAAATACTTAGGAAACAAAAGAGTCTTTTATATCCTTTTATAAATACATTTCTGAAGCTTAAAGCCCACTCTGATGCCTAAATTTACTTAGAGAACTTTGACTCTTAAGAGCTGTAGATGAAAAGATAAAGCCAAATAAAATTAATTATTAAATTATTTTGTTTATTTAAAAGATTTGCATGGCCGCCCACACAAACTAACTTCCTTGGCTTATCCATGATTGTTGTATTATGGTTAAGCTTGTTTTTCCAATTACCTTTGGAGTAGCTTGTGAAAGCAAATAGGCATACAGTAGTGTTAAATAATTGGATCAATTTAGCCACAATAAACATTGTGAGCTTCCTATTGCTATGTATGGGTAGATATTTTCAGAATATGTGTGTGCATTAATTCTAAGGACAGAGTGCATGCTCACACCCCAGGTGGTAACTGCAACATTTGCAGCCAATGTTCTAGGAGAGAGTTATAAGCTTTTTCAAACCATAATTAATATTTCAAAAGAATCTTAAGTGACACCAAGAACAGTTTAAGTGGAAGATTCCTTCATGAATCTGTCTCATGGGACATGAAAAACACCTCTGCTGCTGCAGGCCTATACCTGTCCCTCGGCCAGTGAGAGAGAGAGAGACAGGCCTCCAGTAGAAGGCATGTTGGTGTCCCATAGGGCATGATACCATCACAAAAATGATAGAAGTGATGCAGTTGGTGTCGTTTGCAATATAACATCATGACACGTTTGCTCTTAATTGAAGATAAGGCAGTGGTGGGATTCACATTTTTTTACTACTGGTTCTGTGGGTGTGGCTTAGTGGGCGTGGCTATGCTGCTGACAGCTAATCAGAAGTGGTATTTGCCAGTGTCGGCCAATCAAAGGTGGTATTTGCCAGTTCTCCAAACCAGTCAAAAATATTGTTACAGGTTCTCCGGAACCTGTCGGAACTGGCTGAATACCACCTCTAGGTTCAGGGAACAGCTTGATGTTGATTAGGCATATCTTTCATTGAATATCTTCTGGACTAAGCCAGGAAACTACTGTCACATTCAATTTTATTCTTGCAACACCTTGTGTTTAACTTGCATTGGATGCCATCCATACATTTTCGTTATTGGACAGCCCATAATACCCTTCTGCCAGGGGATAAATGCAACTGAAGATAAGTACCTGAGAACTGAGCAATCTGAAGGGAAGGGTGCAGTTGGGGTGTGCTGTTCCTTGTATGCTGGGAGCTGCTGCTCTGGCTTGAATTATTAGCTGGGTTACTGCTGGAAGATCCATTCCGGCTGGCCCCTTCCTCACAGCTTCCTCTACTGTGGTTTGGGTTACAGTCCTTCCGCATTCTGTTAGAAAAGAAATAGTCATCAGAACACAGGGCCAGATTCTGGGGAACATAAGCAAGAAGGTCTTTTACCTTTGCTTCCAATGTCTTTGTTTTCCACAGTGGGAACACAGTGCTGGACCAGAAAGGTCGGGGTTTTTTGACAAATACAACAGAAAGTTTTGCTCCCAGAATTGCTTTACGTTTCTTTGGCAAAATAAGGAAAAGGGATATGTTCATTGACATATCTCTGTCAGCTTTCATACTGGGCTCACATGAAACAAGAAATATTTTGGCCAATAATAGCAATGAGCTGTGCAGGTTGCACATTAAATATCCCACTCGATATAACTGAAATGTTTCATATAAAAAGCAGTATTGAAACACAGTGGTAATGGAATGTGTACTTGGGATATAAATCTTGCCAATTTCCCCTCCCCTACATTTTTCTTTGTTCTCGTTTCTAAGCAGCTCAGTACTTGGTCATTTTCCCCCACATCTTATTTTCAGAGTTACTTTAGGTCAAAATATGTAATATGCTGCATGGCTGAGGGGAAATTTGAACTTGACCTTAGCCCTACATTCTAGTGTGGGACCTCCAAATATTGCTGAATTGTCAGTCCCAAACTGCTCCAATCAGCAGCACCAATGGCAAATGTTAGGGTTAAGATAGTTGTTTTTCATCAATATTTGATGGATCTCCAGTCTCTGCTCTAACCACTAAACCATGCTAGATCCCATGCTATGATCTGTACTATCAATATATGTGAGCAGATCCAGTGGAAAAGTTATACAAATATTAAGGAAATCTGAAAGCAGGTGAATTCCTGCTCTCTCTCTCTATAAGCTATATACTGCACCAACCCAGATGCAGTGAGAAAACAATAGGAATGGATGCATCTCTATTGTGCTTTAACTTCTAAAAGGAAGAGCTCCTGGAAAACAGCAAAACTAGCTGTGAAGAACACAAGAAGATGCACATATAACTCTTACAACCACAGAAGAAGGGAAGGGGGAGGAAAATCAGTGCTTTGGTTGCTGATCTAATTTAAGTGGATAGCAAATACTTAATAGTATTTGATTTCCGTAGCTGCCCAGAGTAATTTGCTGAGATGCATGGCTATAGAAATCAAATAAATAAAATGAATGAAAGAATGAATGAATGAATGAATGAGCAAACAAACAAATTCTATTTTAGACAGTGGAAACAGGAGGCAGCCTGTATCACCTAATGTTCTCATTAAAAAGTCTATCTTGTATTTTGAGAGCCCTAAGATGTCCTTTAAACCATTTGCTGAGATGGAATGAAAGATCTCTGGTCATGAGCCACCCCTTGGTGCTTACCCAAGCCACTTGTTTCTGAACCATCTTTTGATGCTGTTGAGACTTATTGGTCCACCCCAGAGATTTTTCAGCTGACTGTGAGTCCCTATATAGGATGTTGTCAGAGGAGAAACATACATGGGGTATCCCAGAGGCTGGTCGCATGAAGAGTTAATCAGGTTCCTCAACACCTGTTTATTGTTTTGGATGCTGCCTCGTTCTGGGTTACGGTTGCGTAAAAAAATCAGTTCCTGTTGCTGTCCAGCCCAGAGCCCTCTGACACATTCCTTGTTAACCTAAAAACAAACAAAAGTACAAACCATGTGGAAACATTTTGGAGAGAAAATGGATGGTGGTTGCAATCCACCTGCAGAGTTGGTGACTTCAAGGCCATAGGGCCATGAAGCTGGGCTTGCTGTATTTTCCCCCCTACCCCTCCCTTGGACAATTAGAGGGGGGGGGGTGTCCTTTTCTGTTATGAGAAACAGATTTATATCAAGCAGAGAAGATGATTTCTGAAGGTACAGACTTTTTCTTCCAATGTTAAGTAGGCCAGACTGGAGTGAGGAAGAATACACCCTTCAGGGGGCAGATCACTATGCAAAAATTTATAGCATGGTACAGCTCAGGTGTGTGATAATGCTTTAGTTTTGTTGGATGTAAATGTTTATTTTCTCATCATCTCTTGACTCCTGGCTAATCTTGAAAAAAGAAAGAGGAGTCTAAATAACCCAGGGTCTATCAACACTGTAAACTAGAATGAAGACTAAGATGAGCTTAGGTTACACATATTGTGCATCTGAGAACTGTAAATACTCTAACAAGCCATGTTCAACAGTGAACTGAACACTGCTGCTTTATATTCACACATACATGCTCACTCCTAGACTACAGGTTGTCCTCAGTTTATAACCATTCATTTGGTGACTGTTTGACTTACAACTGTTGCAACATCCCCATGGTCACGTGGTCAAAATTCAGATGTGTGGCAGCTGGCATGAATTTGTAATATTTGCAGTGTCTCGGAGTCATGTGATCACATTTTGTAACCTTCTGACAAGCAAAGTCAACGGGAAAGCCGAATTCACTTAACAACTGCAGTTATTCACCTAACAACAATGGTATGAAAGGTGGTAAAATGGGCCAAAACTCACTTAACAACTATCTTGTTTAGCATTGGAAATTTGGGCTCAGTTGTGTGAAAACTATCTATTATTATAACATGAGAAATATATACAGTACATAGGACAACTATAAATCATTGTATGCAGTGGTAGGATTCAAAAAATTCCACCACCGGTTTGCTAAATTATGAGTGTGAGGGTGCACGCACCTGCGTGCATACCCCCAGATTCTATGCATGTGCACGCGTGCATGCGCCCGGCTTTTGGAGCCCCTGGAACCCACTGTTCCCATCTATTTCTGCTCTTCCGAGCAGCGTGGAAGCTTTTCTCTGGGCTTCCATGCTGCTCCAGAGCAGAAATAGATGGGAACAGTGGGTTCCCTGGGCTCGAAAAGCTGGGCACCTGCACCTGCACAAGTTGGGCAAGCCAAGCCGGCTTCCAAATTGTTCCATGTTGGCTGTGGGTGGAGAAGGAGGCGCTTACCGGAGCAGTAAGTGCTGCCTCCTCCACCCGCAGGCAACACCAAACGACAGAGCGATTCAGAAGCCGGCCTGGCTTGCCTGGCTTATGTGCATGCAGGTGCTCAGTTCCCCGAGGCTGTGGACTCCACAGAAAGTCTTCCTCGCTGCTTCCTACAGCAGAAATAGATGGGAACAGCGCATTCCCTCGGCTTCAAAAGCAGAGCTCTGCTGACTCGCGCAGCTGCTACTTCTGCTGGGTGAATCAGCAGAGATTTTAAAAAAGGGAGAGGAGG
>JANHFR010009159.1:35212-51983 GCA_032468015.1 Mimophis mahfalensis | reverse complement strand
TCCTCTTCTTCTTTTGCCCTCAATTTTTCCCAGCATTAGGCTCTTCTCCAGGGAGTCCTTTCTTCTCATTTGGTGGCTTCTGTATAGCTAAATAAAATTTGAGTCAACCTTAGGTTCAATGGTTTCTCCCAGTATGCATGCAAAATAACCTTAATAGGGTCTATTTTTTTTAATTGATAAGGGTTTTTTTTAAAAAAAAAAATAGGAGATGCTTAATTTTTAGTTTTAAATAGTAATTCTCTAGTGCTTTTAAACCATGAAGGATTTCAAAGCAGTTCACAATAATAAACAGGTTCTGAAACTCAGTGAAGCCCATACAATTCTAGATGTGGAATTTTAGACATTACTCCAATATCTACATTAGAGCCTACAGTGAGCCATGGTGGCGCAGTGGTTAGAGTACAGTACTGCCGGCTGCTTGCAATTTGGCAGTTCAAATCTCACCAGGCTCAAGGTTGACTCAGCCTTCCATCCTTCTGAGGTGAGGACCCGGATTGTTGGGGGCAATATGCTGACTCTGTAAACTGCTTAGAGAGGACTATAAAGCACTGTAAAGCAGTATATAAGTGCTACTGCTATTGTTACTCTGTGGCTTCCATGATAGGACAAGGGAAATTGTGGGTCCAATAATTCACAAAACTCTCCCATATGTTTAGTAACAGTTTATTTTACTCTATAACTGTTGTGTGTGGAAAATAGTACACATGGTTCTTAGCCATAGGACTGTTGGAGACAGTACAGGTAGTCCTCAACTTATAACAATTCATTTAGTGACTGTTTAAAGTTGCAACGGCACTGGAAAAAATGACATGACCATTTTTTCACACTTAGAACCATTGCAGCATTCCCATGGTCCCATAATCCAAATTCATATGCTTGGCAACTAGTTCATATTTTTGACCATTACAGTGTCCTGGGGTCATGTGATCCCCTTTTGTGAACTTCTGACAAGCAAAGTTAATGGGGAATCCAGATTCACTTAACGCAGTGATTCACTTAACAAATATGGCAAGAAAAGTCGTAAAATGGGGCAAACCCATTTAACAAATGTTTCACTTAGCAACATAAATGTTGGGCTCAATTGTGGTCATAACTTGAGGTCTACCAGTAGTGAGTTTGCACATCACATTAAGGTTTGATGTGGACTGAGTCACTGTTTTCTACACAACATGCTTAAATAAACCATAGCTTAGCTCAGGGTGCAAAGACCCTCGCCTCCTTCCCATCTTTGAGCTGGAACATGAGAAGGCATGTCTGGAAGGACAGATCTCCTTCAGAGAGCTTTTTGTCAGGCCGACAATATTCTAAAAGTGATCTAATATGCTGTTTAATTAAATGGATGTATGCTGTAATAAATCTGATGCTCGTGTATTAATAAAGGTGTGTTGAAATACCATAGTTCTCAAAAACTTAATAACTAGTGGCAAGATTATATGAATTCTGACATTTAAAAAGTAACATTTAATGCCAAGAGACAATGCTACCAAATTTAATTATGGAGAGTAAGCCACTTTGTCAAGTTCTCTGGTTTGAGCAGTTATTCTGCCTTGGCTTCCTGTTTTGGATACATTATGTTACGATATGTTCAAGTTTTATTAGCTGGAGCAGGGACAGTGTCAACCCCATGTTTTGTTTTGTTTTAAACCAAAACATTGGGTTTATATATTCTTCTAATGCAATTGCAAAGAGGCCTTCTGAGAGGTTTTATCTTCTACTGTAGGTTACCATACTTGCCATGTTATCCAAATCAAGTGCTCGGTGGAAATAAGCTAATGTCAAAAAAGATTATTAAACTATTGTTTGTTTAATTGTGGTTTTTAAAAATACACTGTCTTATTTGACCAATTCCTACTCTATTTTTACACCTGTTCTTATCCTCCACCTAAGTGAATTGGTGAGTAGAGCACAAAAATCAGCAAGGAGTACACCAAGAATGCACAAACCCTGTGGCTTCAAGCAGTAGTTTCCTCACTGACATCTAGCTGCTCATCCAGCTAATCCAAAAGCAAGCAGATCCTATTCTGTGCCCTTGCAAAGTATGCGTTCCACTTCACAAAACCAAATTTGTTCCCACTAACGTTTAAGGCTTTTAAAATTCATAACACTCTGACTAATTTGAAATAAAAGCAAAACCTTCTGAACTCCCATCAGCTATGTTTGTAGCCAGTGAGGAGGAGAAGCACCTAAGCCCAAAGTCTGCATGTACATGCTTGTAATTCTAAGCCATGATTTAGTATAACATCTAAAAGCAGCCATGAGAGACATCAAGTCTACCCAGAACACAGAGATTATTTTGTAGACAGCATCTATACAGCTTCAAGCTCTGGAACAAAGCCTCTTGGGTCAGTTTTTCTTTCCTTAAAACAGAAGAAAGTGAAAGCTGATAATTAAAAACTCTGGATTCCCTTTGTGCTTCTTTGCTCCTCTTGCTTCTGCTGTATACCCTTGATTATTATTTTCCCTGTGGCAAGAAAATACAGAAGCCTTTTTTGTTATTTTTATCTTCAGCATTCTTTGATCTTTAAAAAGAAAAAAACTATTGCACGTACATGTTTATTCTTAACTTGTTGCCTACTAAACTTAGATTTTTTTAAAAAATGCATTCTACTCTAGGAAATTTCCTAATGTTTTTATGCATCTGTTTGCTTAGGAACAATTTCATTTAATTCTTTTTTTAAAATTTCTATTTATATGCCACCCTTCTCCGAAGACTCAGAGCGGCTTACAGTACATTTATAGCAATTGCCTTCATCCTTTGTTGAAGGACCTCCTTTTTTTAAGGTGAATCAAAATGTTCTTAGCACTGTAGCTTGAGTTGCATACAGAAAGGAATAGTTGCCATTGGCTCAGTTTCAGCATAGTTACAAATGCAAAAAAGATAATCTATCTTATTTTTTTTCCTTAAGCAATTTAACCGCAGGCCCCAGTTACTTTCTGTTATCATCATGCCATTTGAGAGTGAAATTTTTCTGAGGCCTTGCTAACACCTTGGTGTTAGTTTTGATTCTTGAATATTTGCTTTTCCTGCCTTTTTTTAAATCTTGAATTTTCTTAAGTAATTGTGCAAAGTAAATATATAAAGATGGAACTTGATTTCTGCTTAGCCAGGCCCATGAGGGAGAATCTGGTTGTGCTGTTCTGATCTGTCTGATATGCCCTTCCCCCACAGTGAATTGATAGTACAATGGCACTTAAATGGAGAAGAAGCCTGTGTACATCTCCCATAATCCCTAAAGCTTTTTGCTAAATCAACAAAGGAAACACTAAGACTGATTTCTTGTTTAATGAAGGGGAGTAATGGTTACATGGTGCTATGCTGAAGCCTCCCACTTACATACAGATAAAGCAAGGCAGAAATGGGTGCCATTTGCTGCATCTTACATTCATTGCTAGTCTTTCTGTACACTGCTTCAAATCACTCCTGATGCTCATGACATTTACTGTACTAGGCTCTGTCATCTCAACTCTGAAGACATTTCATTTTCAATTCAGTTGATCAGCTCAAATACATTACTGTGAAGAAAATCCACCAACTACTCTCAAGCTCAAGAACACTTTGGAAACCAACTTTAGAAAATGCCCCATCTAAACACCTTAAGAGCATCAAGCCTTGTGTAAAAGAAGTGATAATTTATTCCCTTTTGCAACTGAAGAATAAATTTCAATCCACTTCAAGTAAAGTTTTACAGAACAACAGTGAAATACAAATGTTGTATATTATTCTGGCTGAAAATCTTGGGGGAGAAATAATTTCACTGCCTGCATAATAAAACTTTTCTGGATTCAAATATCCTGGAAGTTTAATATGTTTTATTTTGCGGCGAGTGCATATAGTATCAAATCTATTTTGGGGAAGATGTAGACCATCGCAGTGCCATTGTTACAGTGCATCCTTCCTCAGCTTGATGCTTGTAAGATATATGTAGGAGTTTAACTTTCTTTGAACAGAAGCATGGCAGATGCCCTCTCTCTGGATGTTATTTTCTCCCCTACTAGAATTCTTTCTAGGCAGACCACTCTCCTTCCCTACCTTAAGAAATTCATGCCTTAGCATTACACAAAAAACAATTAACTGTTTGAAAATTTATTTATAGTTATGGCGTATTGCTGTGGGAACTGCTTACGGGAGAGGTTCCTTACCGTGGCATTGATGGTCTTGCTGTGGCTTACGGCGTTGCTGTCAATAAGCTTACTTTGCCCATTCCATCCACCTGTCCTGAACCATTTGCTAAACTAATGAAAGGTACTTGTGCTGCTTATTAAGACAGCTGATGTAAGATTGCTTGCATGTTCTCTATAATATATGTGACTTTTGACATCAACATTTCATTTGGTACTAGGCTAACTTCTATTCAGAGGGAGAAAACATTTCTCTATTCCACTGAAGTCCTGTGCTAAATATACTTTAATATACTTGGCACTCGTATATTAAATATGTGGTTTATGGGGGTTTTTTTGTTTTGTTTTTGAAAGTTGCATTCATATTTGGAAGTACTAGCCTGCTTATTGATTCAATCAGTTACATTCTGCATTTCTTCCCCAAAAAGAACAGAACATTGAAGCCTCACAGCAGCATGAGATGTAGCTTCAGTTAAAAAGCGTGTGAACTATCTAAATGTTACTTTGTGTTCTACCCAAGTTCCTTGAGTGAGGATTTGAATGGGTTTCCAGGACAATAGCCGGTATATTATGTTTGCTCTTTAAAAGAAATCCAAAGACCTTATCACTGGAGTGATAAAACCAATCACACCCTTTATCAGAATTTCAGTCCTTTCATCATTCCAAAATTTAAAAATAACTAAAAAGTGGCACTTAAATCATTCCTTAGAACAAGTCACGTGGGGGGGGGGGGGAGAAATGGAATTTTTTTATTTTTTTTTTTAAAGCAGAAGCCTTGGCAGGACATGGGTACATGGGCTCAGTAACCCTCACCATTCCCATTGCGCACAGCACATGAGCTAGTACTAATTACTGTTACTAATTTACTTTATATCGTGCCTTTCTGCTCATAGACATGTGTTGGATGTACCTATGACCTGTTTGCCTTTCTGCTATCCCTTTTTTGAAAGTGAAAGGATCACAGGAATTTTGAAGATCATGCTTAAAACACTCCATGCAAATACACATACATCCCAGTCATATGCTTCAGGTGTAATACTCCGCTTCTAGGTTTATATACGCCTCCTTCTTGGAAACTGTTTCTCCCCCTGCAATTTGTACTAGAACCCATCAAGAAAGTTCTCTGTTGATTTTTATTAAATGTTCTTAGAGCTGAATCTGCAGGAGAGAGAAAAATATATGATACCTTATTATCATTACATGTAGTAAAGCATTTCTGCAAGGTGGACTTTGAGTCAATTGGTCTTATTCTTCTGACAAATGTAATTGGTGAATTTCAGAGTGCTGGGCACAGGACCCCCACATCCGGCCATCATTTACTGTGATTCTTGAGCAGCTGACTGCCATTGAGGGCGCTGTACAGACTGAGATGCCTCAAGAATCTTTCCATTCAATGCAAGATGACTGGAAACTGGAAATACAGCAGATATTCGATGAACTGAGAACCAAGGAAAAAGTGAGTGAATTTTAAAGTACATTATGATTGTGGGACTATACTTGTTTAAATAAAGTTTGAACAATAATTTGGGTGAGGGTGGGATAGCTCAGCAATTAAAAAGCTGAGTTTGTCAACTGGAAAGTCAACAGCCCAGGTTCGAGACCTGAGCACCGTGCAATGGGGTGAACTCCTGTTACATGACCCAGCTCTGCCAATCTAGCAGTTTGAAAGCATGCAAAAGCATGTAGATAAATAGGTACCACTTCAACAGGAAGGTTACTGCATTCCATATTTTCATGCTGGCCACATGATTTTGGGAACATGTCTCATACAATGCAGGCTCCCTCTGCAGAGAATGGGAGATGGGCACCATCCCCTTGAGCCAGTCATGACTGGACAGGGAAAACCTTTAAACTTTTTTCAAAGTCATTAGAGCTCTCTGGCTTTTGTCCATTCTCTTTTACTATCATGACATTTAGTTCTCAAGACTGGCTGCCATTTTTGTTGTTATTAGTATCATTTTTAAAAGTTCCTTTTCAGCACAAATAGTTTGAGTAGTTCTTTAAATGTTTTGGAGTTCCAGTATGTTTTACTATGTTAATATCTGGGTTATGTTTAACTCTGAGCATCTTATTCTAACTATGATGCTAGTAGCTAGAGCCTGTTCTAAAATGTGGCAGTTCTAAAAATCACTGATTTTTACTTTTTTCTCATTAGGAATTGATTGAGATAAACAATATTTGGACCTAGTGTACATGTTTGAAGTGGTCTCCCAACATAGCTGCCATTAAACTTTCATATGCATACAAGACGGAGACTCGGTAGCCATTTGGCTTCTTTTTTTTTCAGATGACAGTTAATGAGTCATCAATTCCCTTCAGATTTTTTAAACATTGGTCTTTGAGGCAGATGGGGGACTCCAATTTATTATTATAATTGAGAAAATGCCGGAGTTTGATGCTTAAAAGCTTACTTGGTGTTGTGATTTGCCAGATCCCAGGAAACAACTGTTATTTGTTTGTTTGTTTGTTGTTTAATTTATTTGACGTTATTCTAGGAGGCTTACAATAATAAAAAGAAAATGAAAGGAGTGTAAATAGAACTAAAATAACAGAGCTACATAATAAACAATGAAAAAGAAACACAACAAGAATATACCAGTGTGATAACCAAACAGATGGATGGGTGGAGAGCAGAAAACAAGAGGGTGAAGGCGAGTCAGCCATCAATCCAATAGCCACGTCCAGTGTGGAACTCCTCATTTGGTCCCCAGGCTAACCAGCAGAGACACCTCTTCAAGCTCTTACAGAAGGATAGGAGGGTGGGGACAGATCTCACTTTGGAGGGTAGGATGTTCTAAACTGTGGCCGCTACAGTAGAGGAAGTCTTATTTTTGATCTTCATAGTTGGAGTTCATTGACAGATAGGATCCAAAGTAGGCCCTCTCTGCCAGCATGATTAGGATGGGCTTGTCCTAGCAGGATGGTGCGGTTCATCAGGTAGCCTGGATCTATCCCATTAAGGGTCAACCGGTTCTGTCCCAGGCTATTAACCAACGCTCCTAGCCAGCTTTTAAAAGAAAACTTTCCTTTTATTTAACAAACACACAGCTTGTCTTTCTTATCAGCGTTTGTTCAAACAAACCTGCCAAGTTATCCGTGAAAGCTGCCAAGCCCAGAGATAATTTCATACCCACACAAGCTTTGAGTCCGAAGCAAGAATTAATAGTCCAAAATAATTGCAGAGACACCATTCTTTAAGCAAGATTCAAAGAATTAACCACACGAGACTAGATCCAATTCAAATGAGTTGTTCTCTGCAAATGCCACTCCCTATTCACACCTCTTTATGCCTTAGGTGAGTGGTCATTCTCCTAAGTGGTCACCTATGGCTGGACATCTCCACCCTTCCCGTTTTCTCCTCTGCTCTTCTCTACTCATTAGTCTGTGCACATGTGCACTAATGATTGGTTCTATCTGTTCAGTTTCACTGCTATTGGATGCAGAAAGCAACTGGCATTCAACAGACGGCCCAGCCTCCAACACAGCAGGGTCCTCCTCCAATTCTTCCCTTGTGTTCACGCCCTACTTCTCTCTCAGAGTCAGAATCGGCTGCCATCTCCACTGAATGCTGGCAAGCCACAACACAACCAACACCAACATAGTTATCCTTAGGGAAAACACTTGCAGCAGGAAGTATGAAGCCTATATAAAGGAATTGTTAATAGTCTAGAAATTGGTTTTGTATTCTGCATGATGAACAATAAAAATATCCTGCTCATTATCCTTTATAACATGAACATCATAAAATGAACCAGGTTACATATTCTTCATTTACACGTCTTAATAGAAAAATTTCCATGCTTGTCAATTTAATTGAACCTTGTTATTTACATTTAAATTTCACAGGCAGGAGTGGTACCCTTGCGGACTGCAATGTCTGTTACGTTTTAATTAACTGGTACCTTACTGAAAATTATTATTTCTTCCTTAAATCCTCCAACAGCAGAATTATGCTAAAATAATAACATACTGTAGATACAGACTTTGTAATCTCTTACAGAAGTTAGCAAGAAACCCAAATGATGTGGGGAACAATACTGATTAATAACAATAATGTGGCAAAAGAAAGCAAAGATAACACCAAGAGTAATAGGTGCCTTGAGTGCAATCCCAAAACATCTGGAACATCACTTGAACATAATCCTGCCATTAGCCATGGTCACGTGATCCCCACTGACTTTTTCCGTGCTAGTTTCCCAGGCTTCCACCTTGACTTGTGGGAAAGTATCAGTCTTTATCCATCTTCAGTATCCTGTGTATGTCATCAAGCCCTCTATGGAAATTCCAGCAAGCTTTGTTTTCAAAGATCTATAAGCACCAACTGTTTCCTACGGTGATAATGGTACAGCCAAATATGCAGTTTCCCTCTGACCTTCAATTCTAAAAAGTTTAGCCAGCTTCTTTTTAAACAGAACATTGGCTGCTCCCAATTAGCCATGTTATCTGTATGTTTTACTTTGGGGGGGGGTTCTCCTCTTTAGATAATTGCCAAATAATATTACTATGGATGTTCCCATTTATTTAGTTAATAAATATATAGGACTGCCTATCTCATATATGATGGGATGCAGTGGTTCAGTGGGTAAGATGCTGAGCTTGTCAATCAGAAAGGTCAGCAGTTCAGCGGTTTGAATCCCAAGTGCTGCATAATGGAATGAGCTCTTGTTACTTGATCCAGCTTCTGCCAACCTAGCAGTTCAAAAGCATGGAAAAATGCAAGTGGAAAAATAGGGACCACCTTTGGTGGGAAGGTAACAGCGTTCTGTGTGCCTTCGGCGTTTAGTCATGCCGGCCACGTGACCATGGAGACGTCTTCAGACAGCACTGGTTCTTCGGCTTTGAAATGGAGATGAGCACCACCCCCTAGAGTTGGGAATGACGTATGTGCGAGGGGAACCTTTACCTTTACCTCATATACATTGGGCAGCTAGCAATTAAAACAAAATGAAAACAGACTAAAAATACAACCAACGATTAATAACACGAATAGCACAGAACAACATAAAACAGCAGCCAAGAATAATGTAATAGGTCACAGTCAATATAACTTAAAATCAGGCTCGCCTGCACTATCAAGGTTCTGGGATTGATGGCAAAGCCAAGATTTTTATGCCTTGTGAAAAGCCAGCAGGGCCAGGGCAAATCTGATCTGGGGGTGGGTGGGAATGATGTTTCAAAGGGTGGGTGCCATGGCAGAAAAGGGTCCCACTATTTATAGTGCACTCTCATGGACAGGACCCAGAGCAAGCATCTCTTGCCAGATCCAGTGGGATGTGTGAACACCACCTGGGCAAGATGGCCCTACTTGTTTGTCTTGAGGCAGAAGACAGTATTCTAACCACTACTTCCATTACAATTTTTAGGAGCTGAGATCAAGAGAAGAAGAATTAACAAGAGCTGCTCTTCATCAGAAATCTCAAGAAGAGTTGCTGAAACGGCGAGAACAGCAGCTCGCAGAACGGGAGATTGACGTATTGGAACGTGAATTAAATATATTGATATTCCAGTTAAACCAAGAGAAGCCTAATGTTAAGAAGAGAAAAGGGAAATTTAAAAAAAGTCGATTAAAACTTAAAGACGGGAACAGAATTAGTCTGCCTTCAGGTTTGTTCCTTTTTCCTTGAGCAGCTTTATTTAAGGCAAGTAGTGCATTTCCGGTGTTGGATTCAGTTGCTGACAATTTAGGAAATTGTCATATTAAAGCCAGTGGCATCATCTCAGGTAGTTGCTCAGAGGGGTACCTTCTTGGATGAAGATTTAAGTGAGGAGGTGCTTCACGAAGTGGTGTGGGCCATTCATTTCTAGAAGCAGAACCAATTGATGGTTGTGGTTTGCTTTGCCCTGCTTACAGTTCCTTTTCAGCACAGCTTCTCTACACAAGACTCACAATTTGCCTTTTTCTGTATATTACTGTCACCTGTATATTACTGTCACCTATATACAGAAACCATGGGTTTGGTAAACGACATGTGACTTTTCTGGCTTTGGCAAGGGACAGGAAAGGCAAGAGGCCAGTGGTCAGTGTTAGGTGAAGTGCCTGGTTGAAGCAATTGAAGCAAAGGCTTAGACCAAAAGAATCACATAATCTCCATGGCATAATGTCAAAGTCAATCTAAATTGCCTTGTATAAGCCTGGTTTCGTAATCTCAAATCCCTAAACAAAGGTGTGTGCAAGAAAATAGTAAATTTTAGGTGTGTGCAAGAAAATAGTAAATTCCAAAGAGATTTCAAATGTTGCTCGTTCCATGTAGAGTTCTGATCTACTTTTTGTTATAATAACTTCATGAAGACAGAACGTTTATATGTCACTAGATTGAGAATAATTGCTTTGAAGTATGGCCCATGACATGCATTTTTATGAATTTCAATGCTTCAGACCCCTTTGAGATCTCTAAAAGACAACTCGTAATAATTGAACAAATTGGCTCCAAGTCTTTTGTCTCTTTCTTACCCTTAATTGCAATTTAGAAAACATCATGAAAGTACATACAGTAAATTCAAATTTGTTTTTTCCCCCGGTAAACTCAAATTTCAATGTGGCTGATGAAATTAGGATGTCTTCTTTTTGATGGCATTGATATCACTTATAATACTTTATAATAAGGAGCTATTATATTTTTAATTAGAAAAAGGAAAGAGCTGGATTAAACCACTTCCTGCTTTACACCTATGATGTGTTATATTATATTAGGCGTCTAATTAGGAAAAGGAAAGTTTGAATAACTCTTTCCTTTATTCATGTGGTATTTCTTAGCTTACGGCATATGATTTTTATTGAAGCGTTTAAAAAAGAAGATAAGTACTATTTGAAATTAATGTAAAGTAAGGGAGAAAAAAGAAAAGAAAGAAATCAAAGCAAAAGGTGCAAGAAAAAGAAAAAAGTTGAGGAAAAATTGAAAAGACAGGAAAAAAAATTCCCCAGAGCATTTACTGTACATCCATGTGGTGTTTCTGTTGGTGCTTCTGTGTCATTAGTCTTTCTGTCAACAACATCATTTCAATAACCTGTGCTATTTATCTGTTGTGGCTTATCTTTGTCAGAATTGTTGCTATACCATTAATTATCTGTTGTACACAATGCATTTTCATAACAAACAGACTGGTTTGAGAGCTGCTGGTGCTGCTATGAGCTGTTTAATGAGTACTGTTATTATTAGATGTTTGCGATTCTGCTTGTAAGAACCTGTTTCCATTCAAATCCTAAATGCTTCTCTGACACAGCAGAGCTATCTACTGAAGAAAGTCAGTTGTCCGTGGTATACACTTCGAAAATCACATTCCAATCTCTAGTCAAATAGGCAATCTCTTGAATAATCAATCTGCCTCTTAAAGTAGTTATGCCAAAACACTGCAGTCCCAAACCATTTTTTTAAAATTGCCTTTGAGATGGTCTTGACCAGTGTTTCTCAACCTTGGCAGTTTGAAGATGCATGGACTTCAACTCCCAGAATTGCTGACTTCATGGACAAGGTTCTGTAGTTTTCTTGGCAAGGTTTCAGAACTGGCTTGCCCTTGCCTCTTTCCTAGGGCTGAGAGAGAGTGTCTGGCCCAAGGTCACCCAGAAGGCTTTATGCCTAGGGCAGGACTAGAACTGGTTTCTGGTTTCTTAACCATTGCACCAAATTGGCTCTCCATAAAGAATTTATAAGTTGATGTGATCTTTAGAGTTCTTATTAGTAAAGGATTTTTCTTAGGAATGGGCTGAAATTCAACATTGTATGTGCATCACTTTGAGATAATGCAGCCTGATAGTCTGTTATTGAAATTTTATTTTGAAACATTGCAACTTAACCTGTCCTTTTTATTATAACAGATTTTCAGCATAAAATCACAGTGCAAGCTTCCCCAAATATAGATAAGCGCAGAAGTTTACAAAGTAATAGTTCTAGTCCACCAAGTAGCCCTCCAATAATTCCTCGCCTTCGAGCTATACAATGTAAGTCTAAAAAAATGAGTATTTCCATCCTGTTGCTGTTGATACATTTTGCAACATTTTTTAATGACACTGAAAAATATTTCATATTGTTAAGTGTAATCTTAAACTTGTTTGACTAGAAAAAACTGGATTGACCACATTGTGACCTATTTCTGAAAAAAAAATTGCATTGGGTCATATCACAGAAGGATTAAAAGAAAAGAGAAAAATGGTGATTATTGGTGAATTTTAGTAATTCTACAAATGTGTAATAATAGGGTAAATGCTGGTGCTGATACAACCCTTAATTGTGATCTGAAGCTGAGTTAAACCAGCACAGTGATAACTGAATTTCAAACTAAATTAATTCTGTTTTTCTTTCATCTTTCATCTGATCTTCACTCCTGACCTCTCCTCACACCCACAAACCAAGAGGCAACAATTGAACTGGCTGCTTAATCAGATATAGCACTTTGGATAAATTGGGAAAAGCATGTAGACTTTCATGCTCCCTTAATCATCCCTAAGGTTTACAATAGTCTTATAGGGTTAATTCATGTAAATTCTTTTGCCTTGTGGAAAATATGATTAATATAAAAGTTTGGGTGTACATTGTGTACACTGCAACTTGTCTCAGGAAAACATGGCAAATAATAGCAGCATACAAGAAGACTGAGTAACATGATAAGCTATTAACATGAAGAAAATGAGGAAAAATTAGAATTCTGTTATTTTCGTTTCTTTTTTTTCCTTAAACGGGGCCTTTTCCCATTGCTGAATTAAGGTATTTCTACTTGAGTTGGCACAAAACTATTCAAGCTACTCTTTACCCGACCCATCCTGACATTTGTTCTGACTTTCTGCCAAATAATGCTATCTTGATTTTGCCTGTTCACCACTTGATAGGCAAAGTGATTAGATAATTCCTGTGTCCTCCTGTTTCTGCATGCCAGCAGCGAGTGGAAAAAACATCCATTAAATGTAGCATGACCTGACCTGCCTTCTTCAGGCTTCTTCTCATGCCCGTTCTTCTACACCCTATTTTGTTGTAACCTAAATTTTGTGACAGAAGGTGTATAACAACAATTTTACTTAGGATTTATTTCTTCATTCCTTCCTGTTCTTTCCTTGTTCAGCAGGCAATAGGGAAGAGGATTCACTCACCATTCTGATGCTTTCTTAATACATTATTGCACTAAACCAGTAATGGCTGTATCGTTAAACCACATAACATGACTGCCAACTGAGCATGACTGGGTCAGACCCTTCAGGGAATCCATGGAGAATGGCAACAGATATGATATAACCGAGGGGCAAAGTGTAATGGCCACATCAGCCTAAAATGTTCAACAAATACCTATCAGCTTAAGGGGGAAACATTACTTTAAATCCATGCAGCTGGGTGTAAAATAAATCTCACTCACAGGCCAGGCATTTTTTTAAAAAGGCAATGTTTAGGGACAGGACAGAAAAAAAGATCTTGCCACTCATGTTTTTGCTGGAGTTGGATGCAAATGGGGAAAGGACTGAAAGGGTTGACCTCTGGTCTCAATGACCAACCCAGATTGGATCCTGCAACATTGTCGTGGGACATGTGTTCATTTGTGCAAGGAGTGAAAATATAAATATATCTTTGTACAGGTGAGGTTGTGGATGTATGTAATTTCATCCTTCCCCACAGACTTTGGACCCAAACAGAAGTGAGGTTCCAGGAAGGAATTTATGAATGTTACACAAGACTCTTCGACCAAAAGGACATTGTCAAAGGCAGGGATTGCTGCAGTTACTCATTGCATCTACCAGCTCTGCTGATACCAGTATATTTGCACATGTGTAACTGGGCACACAATTATAACTGTTAATTGTTGAGGTGGAAAAATTAAAATTGCTTACTTACACAGTTTCGTGCTTTGCATTTCTGTAGTATAAACAAGTGTCTTGTTGGATCAAGACATGGTCCATCAGTCAAGCATTTTGTTTCCAAAATTGGCAAGCCAGAAGTTTCCTCAATTTTACAGTCTGGGGTAAATAAAGCCATGTGTTTCCCTCAGCAGAATTGATTTCTGCTGATAGAATTGGAGAGAATGATTGCTGTTCCCTTGCAATTTTTCACATTTGCTGAATCTTTCCTCCAGAAAATTGCTCAGCCCCCAGAACAGATATTTGAGGCAGAGCAGGCTAAAGGGGACAAGAAGAGGAAGAAATATTATTGTGTGAATAGACTTTTGCTCATGTAACATTCAACCACTCCATAGGATATGTAGCTGTCAAAAGTCTTCTCTGTTGACCATTCTTAGTATCTTGAACTTTGAACTGTATTGACTTCAAATATGGACTTTCCGTGTTATTTTAATTACAAAGAGTTAATTGACTGGATTTGACAGTTCACAAAAGAGAAATGCACACTTTCCAGTTTCTATATGTAACAGGATGTCAGATGTGCAAAGTGGCAAAGTGACATCATTATGCATAAGCATAACCAAATTGCACCTGGAAAATTTGAAATGCTGCTTACATGTTAATTTTTAATTTTTAAAAAATTCTACATTGGCCTTTAGGGGGGCTGTGGGGGGGAAATGTGAACAGTGTATGGAACTTGTTCTTTCCAGCAAAGGAAAGGAAGGGAGTGTGGCATTCAGCTTAAATCTTAGTATTTTCCCATTGCATTCAATCATTAATGCTGGTTAATTATTCAGTATGTTCTGTTTGAAGATAATAAATTGTCGCTCCTGTTTCCCAGCACTGAAAGAGCATATTGTCTGTCAGTTTTTCAACCTGGATATCTTGCAAACAGAAGATTATTTTCTTCACTTTGAACACCATTTTCTTAATCCTTTATTCCCATTATCTTCTATACCTTCAGAGTTAATAGATAAAGTTGAAGGAGAGCTCTTCCCAACATTAAAACCTGTGTACTCATTTGGGTAAAGCTGAAGCCATTTTCTTACTCATGCGGCATATTTTCTCCCCCGCTTTGAGTTGTCCTACAGTCATACAATTTAAATAGTTGATATACAACTACAGGTACCTTTTCTTACCTTTACCAAGACTCCTTTTGTATAGATGGAAATTTCAAGAGGGGTCACATTCCTCTTTAACAAAACAATTTAAAAAAATGAAAAATTAATTAATCTTTGATAATAGTTCCATACTTTTTATGAAGGGTTGTGTAAAACAGATTTAAAAACTTAATTCAAATTTTAAAAAAATATTAAGGAACTGCAGATTGCCCCTAAAAGAAGAAAAAAAGAAATGATAATAAGAAACTTATTTCATCCCCAGCACGTACTATATATTCAACATTAACTGCATCTTCATTCCTTACCTCTACCCATTTTCTATAAACTCATTTTAAATCTCTAAACAGAGGAGATAAAGTTCTCCTTAATTAATCAGCAAAGATCCCCCCCCCAAAAATAAAAAATAGCTAATAACATATGTATTCCCCTTTTCCACTTAGTTGAAATCTCCCTCTTCTGTCTCTTAACAATTAAACATTGAAAAAAAGAATAAAAAATTATTAAACATTACCAAAAATAATAACCCCTTAGATATCAAAAACAGTAATAAACATATTACAAACTAGTCCATTACATTGTTAAACATTTCCAAAAGAAGCATTGCCAGAAATAGCAACTTGTTTAATTATAATTAAATAAACTGGTTTCATGATTTTCCCCCTTTTTCATCCTGGACTTCTTAAGTCCCATAAATAAACTTCTAACTCCTATTTTCTTCTATATTCTTTTGCTTCTTCTCTCAAAATTCATATCTTTATTCAAGTCCACTTGCAATTTCTATGAACTAGCTCCAGTAAATGTCTTATATTTCAATTTAAAAGGGTAATAGTCATTCTTTCTGAAGCTCCAATAAATAGAACTCAGTTTACTAAGATTATATTAAACATTTTTTATTTTTATTTTTTAAAATTAGATTAGGCTCTCAGTTTCTTTCTTTCCGAGACCATGAAGTGGGCAAAATGAATTACTGAGTTTATAATTCGTTCTCTAAGCAAATAAGAGTGACGGTTTCACCCTCATCCCAATCAGATTCTATTCAAAAGAGAAACTACTTATCAGATTTGCTGGAAATGCACATGCCCTTAGGTAAATTCAAGTCATTTTCTCCATTTATATTGTTCCTGGGACTCCTAGAATGTTCAAAGTTGAAAAGATTTTAGGATACGCTTTGTGCCTTAGTCACTGGGACCCAACATTGATAATCTCAGATGACTATTAGATGCCCTCAGGCAATGATGATAGCACTTTTTCTAGAAATACTACACTTATTGAAAAGTCATGCCCAACAAATGGGGAACCATCAGAACGGGAGGGCATGAATTACAGAGGTTTCTTAGCGAAAGGGAAACTTTATATTCACAAAGTACTTCCACTGTTTGTTTTTTTCCAGTATCCTCATTTACCATAGGCCGTCCAGCCCATTCTAGACTGTGCTAAAAACTTTACTGTTTCAGGAGTGTGCGGGAAGTATAAATTCACTTTTGTGTGTTCTCTTACTTGCAGATATTAAGGTACAATCCATAATATTTAGAAAAATGCAGTAGTATATAAATTTGTCATTCTCACAATTATGAACATTGTTATCTTCTCACTGTCTTCAGAACTGTTTCCCTTTCTGTGCAGTATAATAGGAGTTGTATAGCAATGCCGAATTCTTTTCTTCTCTTCTCTTCTCTTCTCTCTCTCTCTCTCTCTCTCTCTCTCTCTCTCTCTCTCT
>JANHFR010009159.1:0-12324 GCA_032468015.1 Mimophis mahfalensis | reverse complement strand
CTCCCAGAATTCTGGGAGTTGAAGTCCACAGGTCTTAAAGTTGCCAAGGTTGGAGACCTCTGCTCTAGATCCTACCTACTCCTATAATTCATATGGAACTAAATAAAATGTTTTTGTGGGGTCCTTGGTACACTCTGTGCTTGGTTGTTTACTTGCAGACATCTGGGAAAAAATAACCAAGCTCAGAGAGCACCAAGGAGCCCATAGTTTAACCCTGAGCTACAAATATTCTCTTCTACACATTGAGAATGTTTTTGCAATCACACTGCAGCTCCAGAATGTTATTAGTGTCTCTGTGAATATATTCAGAGTAATTTCAGTGCCTGTGAGCCTCCGCTGGTATCCTGGTGACTTCATTTAATAACATTAATGGGATATAAAATGTCATAAAAGTCAAATAAAACCCTAATTTGAATATAGTGCTTTTTTTTTTCAAATGTTCTCCAGCTTAATGACCTAAAGTTTATTTCTTGTTCTTGTTTTGGCTGCAAGTTAAGGGTTGAAATAAGCCAAGTTTTCCAAACACATGGTTCTCGATTTGGAATGTAGCCCATACTACATCATTAAATATGTTTTATTTTCATGGATTGTAAAGCTTTCACCTGAAAAGATCAGCACTATATTACAGCAGCAAGAAATTCTATATTGTAGTCTTTCACATTGTAATTACATCTCAGAATTTCTTATGTTGCTAGATAATTCATCTACTTCCCTGGCTGCGGAGCGTAGGGGAGCTTTGAATTCCTGCTTCTGCACAAGGTCACTGTGAATTTAAAATGGCCGAGATACGCCACTGATTCGATCATCCTGACACATGAGTACCTGAAGTTGTGGCTTGCTAGCACTGTTGCCTAGGTAGAAATGGAGATAGGATTTCAACATCTAGATTTGCAGCATCAATGATCAGATAGCCTTTGCCATGCAAAGGTCGATTAAAAGGAACTGCATATTCATGAGCAATTCCAGCAATGGCAGTCCCAGCAAAAGACCATCTCTTAAAACGAACGGATCAGCTCCCACAAATTTACTCTAAACAGGAGTAAATCTATGGGGACTAGAATGAAATGAAACTTCCTTCCTATGGAACTTGAAATAAAAACACGAAAATACTCATCAAAAGCTTGTTAGGTAGATAGCTGATCATATAATAAAGACTAGGGTCCTAAATTCAACTCATTTTGCTTTCCATGATGACGGTTTCATAAGTACCTAGATCCTAAGCCATGGAGCGCTCTGAAGATGGCAAAAAAAAAAGATGAAGCTACTAATATATTCCATTAGATAAGCCACTGTTTGTTTTAATTGTGGTTTGTTGACTCCAAACACAATTGACTGCATTTATTTATCTATGTATTAGATTTATATTGTGTCCATGTATTATGTAGAATTTTCTTGGCAAGTTTTTTGCAGAGTAGATCACTAGGTCCAGAAATAAAACATTGGAATAAAATGCAACTTAGAAATAAAATGTCAAGATTGCACTGGGTTGCCCAGCAATTACGAACATGAGCCAAATTTTTGAAAAGCAAGGAGATCAACCTGGCAACCAAATGTAGGTTATCCTCTCTGTTACGTTCCCCATAGCTACCTATGGTTGTGAAAGTGGGACCTTAAAAAAACCAAGACAGGACGAAAATCAACAAGTTTGAGCTGTGGTGCTGGAGAAGGCTCTGTTGTATTCCTTGGACAGCAAAGGTGACTAACAAGGAAGTACTGGAGTGCATAACACCAGACCTGTCACTGGAAAACAAAACCACAAAACTGTGTCTCATTTATTTTGGCCGTGTCATACAGGGAAATGACATTGGAGAAAGCAATTATTTTTGGAAGTGTTGGTGGTAAAAGGAAACCAGGCTTCCAAAGAACATGATGGATGAACACCATCAGAGCTGATACCAGCTGGAGCATAGAACAATTCAAAGAAGTAGGGCAAGATTGTAAGATGTAGACAGACCTTCCCACAGAATCACCAAGTGTCAGACATGACTGAATGGACACCATCATTACACATGGGCTCCTCTTTTTTCCCACCACAGAGTCCTATAAGATAGGCTGAGTTGAGAGAGAGTGAGCCACCACAGCTTTGGCAGCTGAAGGCAGATCAGAATCTGGTCTTTCCCCACAGCCAATGCAGCACCATTTTCACAAAGCCAACGGTTTGCCTGATTATTTAGCATGAAACGTGAGTTCAGCTCTAGTGGGGAGCTGGTGAACCCCACTATTGTCATTGGGTGAATCTAATTCCAGAATGCAATTCATTCATACAGCATCAGCAACATGGTCATCCTTCAAAGCCCGTTCAGTTCAATGCCATTAGATTTGCAATGTATCTTCCTAAGGGCAGCCTTGCATTTTTCCTATGTGGTGATAAGGAATTTCCCAACTGCTGCTGGACACAAATTTAGCATTTGAACTAGGGACACATTTATTTATTTATTTTTTTAAAAATATAATTTTAAAGAAGTGGTTGATTGTTTAAACCAGGGATGTCCAACTCACGTTGTCACGGCAGCGTCCTGTGACCCATTATGACTTTTTCCCCCTTTCCTAAAATGGGCATGGCCATGGCCAGCCTGTGACACATCCAGCCCGCAGGTCATGAGTTTGACAGCCCTGGTTTAAACAATGGTAGCTTCTTAAAGTTTCAACCCTTTTTCCTACTGTGATTTTTCCACTCAGAATCTACCGTATACACGGCAATTTGGTTTCCCACCTTGAGGGTAAAATACATGAGAATTATAACTAACTACCATGCAACTGTAAAATACCACCATGACATTTCTTAATCTGTCTACAAGCCATCTCTGAAGGCCAATATTCTGTAAATATGTTAACCTATTTTTAAACACATGCTATGAAAGCTATATTAAACGATTTCAGCCCATTTAAATGCCAAGCCTCGTATTTGTTCTTCTTATTACACTGATTAACTAGGAAATTTACAACTTGTCACAAATAATTCTACATAATCCTTTCGGAGGGAGATTTTATGGATTTGTACATGTAGGGTTAAGACTGAATATAAATGAAAAAAGAATATAAGGTTTGTTGCCGGTCTGGTGACTGAATTCCCTGAGGGGATTGAATAACTCATCTGCTGTCTAAGGGCCACGTTATTATATTCATATCTAAAATGAGAGGGGAATTGAAACCAGGATGATCTGTATTGTTTTATGGGTTTGTATCCCGACCCAAATTTGCCGGCACTAGTTTCTAAATTTTTCAAGACACAAAACCTGTTAGCTTGTTTTTAAACAAAATTCTCAGAACCTCTGATCAAGAAGACAACACTCCAGAGACATAAAAGTGGTGGGATTCAGGTGAATTTTTCCCCTTTACCCTTAATCTCTCACTTGATGGAACCCATCAAGTTCCCACAAAACTCCAAATTCTGTAGAACACAGTTTGTACTAATCTACCACAGAATAAAGAAACAGGATAATCCCCTCTCCTCCACCAAAGCCACTATAAATGTTCAGTTCTAATGAAAAGGGTGG
This sequence comes from Mimophis mahfalensis, assembly GCA_032468015.1. Classification (NCBI taxonomy): domain Eukaryota; kingdom Metazoa; phylum Chordata; class Lepidosauria; order Squamata; genus Mimophis; species Mimophis mahfalensis. The sequence goes on along the minus strand of JANHFR010009159.1, from coordinate 8,827 downwards.
TGGAATAGTATTGTTTTTATGGTTGCCCAGAGAGAGAGGCTGTAGGAACAAGGAGTAACAGCCTGGTCCATATTTCCCTCTCCTCACATGGAATATGGACTGAGCAGGCCTTTTCATGACATTTTATTAGTCAAGCAGACTCAAGTGGCTAGGCAGTATTTGAAATAAACCAGTGCTACATTATGTAGGCCTTTGTAGGTGATAGCCAACAGCACTAATAAAAACCAGTGCTAGGACTTTAGTAATGGTGTTACTGTTACAACTTTACAATGACCAGGTTGCCCTGTCAGTAATATGTGGCCTCTTTTGGGGCACACTACAGCTTCCAGGTCATTTCCAAAGATTGTCCTGTGCAGGAGATGTTGCAGTAATCCAACTAAGTGGTGACTTCTTACCATGAAGGCTTTCTAATCAAGTAAGGTATGACCAGTGGTGGGATTCAAATTTTTTATGACCGGTTCTGTGGGCGTGGCTTAGTGGGTGTGGCTATGCTGTCAGCCAATCAGAGGTGGTATTTGCCGGTTCTCTGAACCAGTCAAAATGATTGCTACCGGTTCTCTGGAACCTGTCGGAACTGGCTGAATATCACTTCTGGGTATAACTGGAACACCAACTGAAGTTGTACAAAGTGTTCTTTGGCCACAACCTCTGTCAGCTGCAAATTTATTAAGATGTAAACCATGCAGTAACATTTGCTAAATCCCAGATAGCAGGTCTTCTCTGACATGGGACCTTCCTTACAGAACATTTTCCGTCTCAGATGAGCATCCCTCTTGATGTTCCAGAAATCCTAAGATTTGCTTATGTCACCAAACCTGGTGTGTATTTACTTGTTTGTTTGTTTGTTTGTTTTATTATTAATTAATTAAATTTGGATGTCACCCAACTCCCGAAGTTCCCAGGGAACTGGAGACTTATTTAGATGGCTCCACTACGAAGTGGTTTTACTTACTCTTTCTCTCTGCCTGGGGCTTGTATGTTTTCATTTTAATATTGTTTTATTTTTCATACTGTTTTTAATATTTTTATAATGATTGCTTTATTTATTATTGCTTTTTATTATTATTATAATATACACCACCCAGAGTCACTGTCTGCATACATTTGATTAATAAATAAATAACTCAGAATATATGCTTAGAACTTTTCTGCTTGATGGGAAGTCCTGAGACACAACAAATCTTGTATGGAAAAGATTTGTTGTGCTAATATATAAACAATCTCCTTCAGCTGTTCTTGCTACTGGTGTCAACAGTTAGGATTAGCCCACACAGCTACACATTTTGCTTCTAATTGTGTAGAAAGCTTGCTTTCACCCCTTACTGAGTTTGGGCTATAGGACAGTGGTCCTCAACCTTCCTAATGCTACGACCCTTTAATACAATTCCTCATGTTGTGGTGACCCCCAACCATAAAATTGTTTTCACATACCCTTGTATTTGTATTGAAATATGTGTTTTCTGATGGTCTTAGGAGACCCCTGTGAAAGGGTTGTTCAACCCCCAAAGGGGTCCCGACCCAGAGGTTGAGAACCACTGCTATAGGAAAAGGTGTCTTATCCAATATTCTGGTCCTAAGGCAGGACAATCTTGCAAAGGCAGCAGGACCTGTTTTCTGCAGACCAGTGTAATTTCACACATGGCTTCAGATTCCTATTAGAGGTAGTCCTTGATTTACAACCACAATTTTTCCCAGAATTTTGGTCATAAGTCATTGTGCTCCTAAGTCAAATCACCACACGTACATAATTTTACTGTGGTTATTAAATGAATTGCTCCCTCCATCTTCATGAGAATTAGGGAGGGATATGATTGAAATATTTATTCAAAGTAGTTTCTTAGCCTGGGCTCAAGCCCCTTTTATCTGACTGTTGCTTTAGTAGTGGCTCTTCCACTTGTTCTTCAAAGCCGTTTCTTATGTCCTCCTCGAGCACAGAGATGGCATTGGTTGTGTTTGTTGATGACCTGGGATGGAGTTAGGATGGGGGGGTGTGTGCATCCATCCTCATGATCTCTCAATTACTTTCAATTCCATCAATCATGGTATTCTTTTGGACCAGCTTTGGAAGTTAGGAATAGGAGGCACTGCTTTATGGTAGTTCTCCCCCTTTCTCTTTGGTGAGTTTCAATTGGTATTGGAGGTGGTGGTGGTGAATCTTACTCATAGTCCCTTGTGTAGGAAATGCTGCAGGGCTCAATACTCCACCTACCCTACCCCCCCCCCCCAGTTTAACAGCTACATGAAACCAGTTTGATAAACAGACCTTATATACGTAAGAGTAAGTTTTAGTGGACCCATCGGGGATTACTTCTGAATAAATCTATGTTGGTTTGCAATTCCTGCCTTTGTTGGTTTACTTATCAGTACGCTATACCTATAGTGCCTGGCTTTTAATACACGAGGCAGTTTACAAATAAATGATGCCATGCTTTTCTAGTATACTTGCAAATGAGATGTCTGGATTTAAGAGTATAACTGCAATTCACTTCCTTTTCAAAGCTTGACTGATGTTTTATGGATACATCCAGAGGAAATTTAACAAGAGAGCTGTTGCTATCTCTTGTCAGATTTTATGATGCATTTTTCCCATTTAAACTCTTTACCCTGCGTTTTAGCCATTAATGGTAGAAATACCATCTGCATAAGTTAACACATTAACATTTTTAAAGAGAACATTAAACTAACACTTCCTTTATATTAGTATTTTAATTGACAGGAGTTAGAAACAATTCACATTGGTGGCCTAATTCTGTTTCATATTCTTTCGAGATCATTTTTTGCAAAGAAGCCCAGTTTAATGTTTTATGTAATTTCTAATTTTAAGCCTGTCTGGGCAGGATTTTAAAAAATCAACTCTAATATTTACCACTACCCTTCAATTTTTCCAATTATAATATTAGCAACCTCTTTTCACTTCAGTTATTTATTAGGGGCAACTGAAGAATGCAAAGTATTACAATGAATTCAGAGAAAGGATAGGTCAGTGCTTTAGAGGAAAACGTTGGTTTTTCACTTACATATGCAGCGTAATTAATTAAAAGCCATTCCAGAACAACGTTCCCTAGTGAACTTTGCAAACCACATTTTCCCTTGTGTATGCTAAATAATTAGGCTTCCTTTGATTAGAGATCAACATCCCCCAAAAATGAGCATACTGTTTAGAAACAGAATGCTATATTTTCCCCATTCAGTGAAATGATATGATTCATGTTTGTATTAGAACAGGTCAATAACAATAAAAAGATCAGAAATTCTGCTTAATCTCAGGACCAGTACTTAAGGACCAGTAATTTGATTATAATGCGTCAATTCTAATATTAAAAAAAGAAAAAAATGTAATAAAAATAGCATCCAAATAAGAATATAGTGAAAAGAGATGGAAAATAGCTCATTTAGAAAATGTATACAGATAAGTAAGATTGGCTCCAAATCCCGAGATACTGAAATTCATTTGAAAGGGAAGTTCTCGGACTTCTAGCTCAGTTTAGATGCTGTAAGTATTTAGCTGTTGATCTAGGGCTGTTTTAGTGCTCATGTATCATCCAGTAGTTAAACCTATCAGATCAGGAAGTATTGGCACAAAGGGCCCTTCTAAACAGATGTCTGTTTCATTCCAGAATTGGCTTTATCCCATTCTACCAACACAGTTGAGCAACAGAGCCAAATCATTTTGACTCAGCCACCAAAAGGAAAAAAATCCTGTAGTTGAAGCGTGGCCACTTAGACAGATTCCCCTTTGTGGGAATATCCCACCTCTGACCTTCTCAGGGTCCTACCAGCCTCCCAGTGCTTCTTTAAGCACTGCAAGACCAGAACATTCCTTCGATGCTTTATGGAAATGAGGACAGATAAAAGTTCACAAGCAGTTCACAGACTTTCAAGAAGAACTTCAATGAGGCAAAATGCGAGGGTCCCACAAATCATTTAATAGCAATAGTAATAGCATTTAGACTTATATCCGGCTTTACAGTGTTTTTACAGCTCTCTCTAAGCCGTTTACAGAGTCAGCATATTGGCCCAACAATTTGGGCCCTCATTTTATCCACTTTGGAAGGATAGAAGGCTGAGTCAACCTTGAGCCTGGTGAGATTTGAACTACCAAATTGCAGTCAGCCGGCAGTCAGCAGAAATAGCTTGCACTGCACCCTAACCACTGTGCCACCATGGCTCAAGAAAGATTTTATCCTCAATGTTGGTGAAGATATATACATAAAAGTGTCCATAATGTCATCGTATGTTCTGCATGATGGTGTCCGTGAACTGGGGCTGTAATATGCCAAATGCACATTTGGTGCCAACGAAGATGTATTTTAAGGTGCTTTCAAATTTCAAAGCTATTAATGTGTGTGTGTGTGTGTGTGTGTGTGTGTGTGTGTAAAAAATCTGGAGAGGCAGAAAGATACCTAAATGTCTTTCCTTCCTTATTTCTGCTTTGCAAATATGTCACTAGGAGAGTTTGGTGAATGTCAGAAATGTCATCTTCAGATCACTAAATCTGGGAAAGTAAGATTTCTTTGACAACTCTTAAATGAGTAAAAAGTAAAAAGCATTGAATTTGACATACAGGGGAAAAAATCAATATATGTTAGATGGTACTTGCAAATTAATAGATGTTGGATGGAATTGTTTGGAGCAATATAAATAGCATATGTTGATTTATTCTTCTCTCATACACACTTATTTCAGAATCAGTCTTGATATATGAGCTCCTTTTCTAAGTGTTCTGTTATAGAAGATTAATTTACCAAATTTCTTGCTCTGGTTACATTATTGTCAGTCATTTTCTTATGGACTTATAAACTCTTGTTTTGCACAGCGGGTGCAAAGAAGAGCTTATGAAGCAAACCTGTCCCATTTCTGCTGTCTAATTTTCTTAGCTGCTATGAATCCTAGTAAAATGGAAACTGTAGTCCTAAACCCAGCAAATTCCACAAACACTAGAAAAATAATAGCTGAATATACTCCTGATACTATATATAAATAGCAATAGCACTTATATATCAGTAGACTTATATACCACCCTATTGTGCTTTATAGCCCTCTCTAAGTGCTTTATAGAGTCAGCATATTGCCTCCAAAGTCTGGGTTCCTCATTTTACCAACCTTGGAATGATGGAAAGTCAACATTGAGCCGATGAGAATCGAACTGCTGGCAGTTGGCAGAATTAGCCTGCAATACTGCATTCTAACCAATGCACCACCATGGCTCATTTGTCACAAACTCTAAACTAGATTTAACAACTAGTTAAAGTCACTTTTAACCAGTACAGAATGGTTATTTTCTGGTTATTTTTCAATCCCATTTTAAATATTCTCACAGAATATAAATGTAATTAATGTATTTTCTGTTAATTGGATAAGAGTTTAAAAGAGTTTAAAATTGGTCAGCCAGAATCATTGCTATGAAATGGATAGCCATATAAAATATTTAAATAAATATTTTTTAAAAAAATATTTTGTTTGGTTTTAACATGTAAGCCCTAAGAGAAAGAATCACTGAAACTATAATTTGTAATTTTGTATAATTAAATATCACTATTATTTCTAAACAGCAGGTCAGGATTCTTCCTGAACTAACTATAGCCATTTTATTTTATTTTTTTTGCAATAATTTCTACTGCTTGAAAATTTCCTTGAAATGTATTTATTGAAAATGTTCAGGGATGTGTTTTCCTTTGAAAGCATTAAATGAAATGCATTAATAAATTTTCATATTTACTGAGGTTCCTCAACTCAGAATGAAATCACTATATTGTATGTTTCTCTGTTTATCTAACACTATAGCACATCCAGCCTTGCTTATTGTTATTCTTAGAAACCTGGCTGGGTCATAAATTTTTGCTGCTCAGTTTATAGATTCTGATATTCTGTATTTTTAAAACTTATTTCCAAATCATTCTACATTTTGATGCAGGGTTACTCCATATTCTCAAATACCTGTAAAAACTTTATTTAAAAAGAACTCCATAATCCTGCCCAATTTAGCATATTTTATAGCCACGTATTACACTCAATGATCTAACTTTCTGCTTATAGTTAGTCTGCAAACAACCACTTGTTAAGTGGTTCAGAGATACAACAGTGCTAAATGGGGGAGACTTATAGTTGGTCCTTGTAGTTCCAGCTGTCACTGCATCCCCACATTCATGTGACTACCATTTGCAATCACTACAGGCTTCCAATAAGCCAACTCAATGGGGGAACTGCCAAGAAGTCACAATAGCGATAATGTGACTGTGGGGGGCTGCAACTGCATGGAATTGTCTAACAACAGCAACTAAAACCGTTGCAGCTGTCATTGTAAGTTGGTGCAGCCACATGCCATTGTGTTTTACAACAACATTGTATTAACCATCAATAAGCAAGGACTACCTGTACTATATTCTAATGTTTTGTAAAATGTGGTCCTAGGACATCTGTGGATCCCCTAAGACCTTTGCAGAGATCCACAAAATCAAAATTGTTTGTCATTGAAATGACCCACGAAGCAAAAATTCTATACACTGACACCACCAAGGGATCCACATAGAAACCAGGTTGATTATATTATTGATACAAGGAGGTGAGATGGAGAAGCTGTTATAACAATAAAGACATTACCAGAGGCAGATTATGGAATAGATCACAAACTTACAGATGTAAGTTCTAAGTTTAAGCTAAGCTTACATGCTAGGCAGCACCAGAACGACAGAATAAAGTGAAACACACTTGGATCCAAGAAGCCAAGCTGTATATTCCCTCCTTGTTTATTCAACCCATGTATGAAATATTTATCAAGGGAAAGAAGATAGGCAAGGTTATAAAACTAGAGGAAGCAAATCAATAACCTTGCTATGCTGATAGCTGAAAATGCAAATGATCTACAAGCTTTATTAATGAGCGTCAAGGAGCACAGCAAAAAAAATGAGACTAAGGCTGAATATAAAGACGACCAAAGTAATGACAACAGGTAGTCCAATCAGCTTTAAAACTGACATAAAGATATGGAAATTGTTGATAGCTTCTTCTTTTAGAAGCAACTATGTAAAGGAAGAAGCAGTCAAATAATATGCCATATATTAGCGCTTGGTAACATAAACAAGGAGGTCTTGAAAAAGATAATCAAATACCAGGATGTGACTGTATCTCAAAGATCAGAATCACACAGGTGGTGGTTTTTCCTTGACTTTCAAGAAATAGGATAAAAAGAAGATTGACATTTTTGATCCTTGGGGTTGAAGAAAATTCCTGACTATAGAGCCAGCTGATAAAACAAAACAAAAAATGGTTCATCAAACAAATTACTCCAGAGTTCACACTTAAAATACTAATAACCAAGCTCAGATTATATTTTGGACATATTATGCAAAGAACTAACACTCTGGAAAAGTCTATAATGGTGAGTATGGTGGGAATGAAGAAAGAGATCCAGTTGGTATTAATGGTTAAGGCACTAGGATAGAAACCAGGAAACATGAAGTTCTAACTTCACCTTAGGCATTAAAGCTAGCTGGGCAACTTAAAGTCCAACACTTTAAGTTGGAATATTAGGTATGTTCACTGTCTTGAGTTATTTTTAAAAATAACAAAGGTGAGATATAAATAAATGTGTTACTTTAAATTCATCTTAAAGGAAAAATAATGAACATGATTTATGTAAGTTTTACTTTTCCAAGTTTGGTTATCATTCAAACACAGGCTTATAGTATTTTTCTTCAACTAATAGCCTTTTATTTGTAAAATCCTAAACTTTCATTCTTCTGTACTACTAGGGATGATTATTTGTAATCCAATATTTCGGAGATATCAAATTGTAGGATGAATTGCATACATACATGTGCATGTATACATATGGACACAGAGACATTTTTTTTTCACTGTAATCTTGCTTTGCCTTTCTAGCGTTTATTTATTTTTAGTTTTCAGTGCCTTAATTGCCGTTACATTTGCACTATATTTTTTTTGTGTTTTTATAGGAATAAAAACAGGTTTTCCTGTCCTATTTCCATTTAGCTGGATTCTTGACCTTTTGATAGCATCCACTTATTTAAGCTTCGTAAATGGCTTATTTAGCTGTATTACTCAATTGTAATTTTTTTAAACTCACATAACCAAGAACATAACTGTGATTCAGACATACTGAGATCTATGTAATTTCAGAATGCAATTAAGTACTTCAATTTCCTTGAATTCAGATGCATCATTCTTTTGAACAGCATTAATGAATGGTACTTTGAATCCAACACATGCTGTGCTTAACTGTGTTTAACTCTGTACTGGACTGTGGCCAATGATCTTTAAAGAAATAGAGCTATTAATGTTGGTGGAATCCTACTGAGATCAGAATTATTACCTTAGTAGGTCAGACTCCCTCAAGTACTGATTCTATTTGTCTTACTTGATTTATGGGAGGATACATTTGACTTACACAATAATGTCACGATATTCTACACTGGGATCAGTTCCAGACCTCTAGTGATCAACAGCATAGAAACAGCAGAGTTCTTTCTTCTGCAGATTCTTCTGTATTGTTAATACTTAGAGATTGAAATTCTCCTTCTTTCTTCATATTAGTTTTGGTTTATAATGATTATCAAATCTTAAAACCTTCAAATAAACATAGCAATGTAGAAATCAATGATATACATTAGTTAATATATAAAATAGTTCTGTACAGTTGTGTCAATATTTACAGCAAGATGGTGATCTATATCCTAACTTGGGATCCACACTTATTTATTTATTTATTTATTTATTTATTTGTTTGTTTGTTTGTTTGTTTGTTTGTTTGTTTGTTTGTTAGATTTATATACCGCCCTTCTCCCGAAGGACTCAGGGCGGTGTACAG
>JANHFR010009153.1:19820-40103 GCA_032468015.1 Mimophis mahfalensis | reverse complement strand
GGGGGGTTCAGGGAGTTCTACCCTGGTCCAGATGGCTCACCTCCTCCTCTTCACCTGAGGAGGGGGTTTCCCTTGCCGGGAAGCTGCCGAGCTTCGTGGCTTCCGGCAATGACAATCAGCTGGAGTTCGGCTGCAAAAAAAGCTACAGCCATTGGGAGCAGCAGCTCGCCGGAAGTCCCAGGCCTTTGGGAGTCTTGATGGGGAAGGGCTGCCAGCACGCAGAGAAGCAATGTGCATAATGATCAGTCTTGACCTTATGAGGAGCAGTGGGCAGACCCAAGGATACTGGAAGTATGTTTGGTGGAGTTTTCCAGGGACACCAGGCCTTCAACCTTTCTCATGTGGCTTCATTCCCCCTGCCATGAGCTTTTCAAGGATACTGACATAGGTGCCAACTCTTCTTCCAGATGGTTCCAGGTATGGCTTAACTTTTTTTCCCCTCTTCTTGAGCTGATCAATTGCAGATTTTACGGCCTGCAAGTTCTGGGATAGTACTCACATAAGACAGTCTGTAGTCTACCTGTAGGATATTTGTTACCTCTGCCTTCAACTGCAATTCCAATTTTGGCACCTCTTAATTTTAGGTTGGCGGGGGGGGGGGGGTTTGCCATCAGTTTGTAGTGGCTGCTGGCTACTGCTATTGTTGTAGAAGATGGTTTCATTGCTGGCTTCTGGTCTCTCCTCCTTTTGTGGCAGCTTGAGCTTTGGAATCAGCTATTGTTGCTGCTGTTGTGATTCCAGTCACTCATGGAATGCTGGATTCTGGTCTCAACAAGCTAGCTAATGCAGTTGCCTCCAGGTTCCAGAGTATAAGGGGAAAAAAAGTTGATTAGTTCATGCAATTTTCTTGGCAATATTTTTTGTTGCAATTGCCACCTTCCTTTCAGCCAGTCAAACGTTGCCCAGCTGGTCTATCAATTTCCAATCAGATACTTTTAATTAACTAAGAGAGAGTGGGGGGGGGGGTCGGGATGGGACAGAGCAGGACAGAGACAGAGAGAAAGACAGAGAAACAGAGTGCAATATAATGCATGTATAATTTAATATGTAATCTTCACTGTTGGTTTTCAAAAAATTGTTAATTGTAGGACTTTTTCCCACTCAAAGGTAAAATTATATGACTAATTATCAGTATAGTTCCTATACTATCTTTAATATTTTTTCTGTGTCCATGAACTTAGAACTAGAAAAAGAAAACTGAAAAATACACAATATTGTTAGATTGCTTACATTAAACATTCATTCACTTGTCCTCATCAAACGCCTAAATCTTACCCATTGTTGTTGTTAGTTGCGATGTCTGACCTATCGTGACCCCATGTACAATGTTCCTCCAGGCCTTCCTGTCCTCTACCATACCCCGGAGTCCATCTAAGCTCACACTGACTGCTTCAGTGACTCCATCCAGCCACCTCCTACTCTGTCTCCCCCTTCTTCTTTTGCCCTCAATCTTTCCCAGCAAATCTTACCCAAAGGTACATATTTAATCTGTTACGCTAAATTTGCCTAGCAGGTTTGAAAAAGCCAAGCAGTTTGATTTTCCTGCCTATTCTTTCTATTTTTCTTGCCACCTTGTTTACTGTTTGTTAGGTTTTTATTCTGTTGCACTTAGCCCAGCAAAAAAACAAACAAACTTTGAAATATCTGCTTTTAGTTGATTAGGCATTGTATGCACAGGAAGTGGTAGTTGCTCGAAATATAATGTTCTTTTGATGGCTTTCTTGTAATTATATTGTGTCACATGGCATCCATCACAGCTCTTTGAATCATTTTACTTAAGGTTGTGTCAGCTCAGTTGTGACAACGCAGTGTGTTAAATGATAGAATGGAATTTTTTTCTTGAAATTGTTTCCTGCCACTTTCCAGTTTTAATGGATCATTCTCTTATGCGTGAAAAGTGGGCCTAGAGAACATTATTCATGTGAGTTCAAGCTACAAGTCTTTGAATATACTTCAAGGCACCAATTGGAATTGGTGGGACTTGCCTTTTTTTCTGGCAGAGGTAAGAAAATTAACACTTCCTTTTTAGTGAAATATTTTAGTTTCAAAATATGACATATTTTAGGACATAAAATGTCAGATAATTTGTAATATGACACAGAAACACTAGTAATGCAGTGATGCTAATCTGAGGGCATGGGTGCTGAATTCAAACAAACAAACCAAAAATCACCACCAACAGGCTTTGATTGTATCCCGCCAAGACAGAGTGGTTGTTCACACTGGCGTCTCGGAGTGACCAGTTAGTTCTATCGTTATCTTTAGGGGGTGAGGTGTTACCCCCTGTAGACAGGGCACGCAACTTAGGGGTCCTTCTGGATGCAGGCCTCACATTGGAAGATCATGTGGGGACCATCGCTAGGGGGGCTTTTGCCCAGGTTTGCCTGGTGTGACAGTTGCGCCCCTATCTGGACCGAGACGCCCTACGCACAGTCACTCATGTGCTGGTGACCTCCCAGCTTGACTACTACAACGCACTCTACATGGGGCTGCCCTTGGGGACCACCTGGAGGCTTCAGCTGGTGCAGAATGTGGCCGCGCAAGTTGTGGTGGGAGCTTCCCAATACTCCCATGTAACAGCTCTATTCTGTGAGCTGCATTGGCTTCTGGTTGCCCTCCAGGTGAGATTCAAGGTGCTGGTTATGACCTATAAAGCCCTGAATGGCTTGGGACTGGAATATTTGAGGGAACACCTGCTGCCGGCATCATCTTCCCACCACCCAGTTTGTTCACACAGGGAGGGTCTCCTCCAGGTGCCACCAGTTACAGAATGCCAGCGGGTGGCTCCTAGGGGGAGGGCATTCTCTGTTGTGGCACCCGGCTTATGGAACCAACTCCCGGTAGAACTCTGGATGGCCCCGACCTCTCCTCTTTCCGCAGGGATCTAAAAACGTGGTTGTTTACCTTGGCAGACTTGGACTGAGGGGGGTTTGTTTTAAACTGAGTGTTGTGTGTGAGGGCGGGTCTGATTTAATCTTGTTTTAACTTGTATATATTTTTTTCATTTTAATGCCCTGTACACCGCCCTGAGTCCCAAGGGAGAAGGATGGTATATAAATCTAATAATAAATAATAAATAAATAAAATAAATTTAATCATAAGATGTACATTTAGCAAATTCAACTTGGCATGATGAGAAACATGATCAAGTGATTTCAGGTATATCTTTCCCTGCCCATTACCTACAACTGGAACCAACTGTTTAGAAAGGGAAAAGACTACTGCAAGGTTATGCTCTGTACTCTAAACAGGGGCCTTCAAACTTGACAGCTTTAAGACTTGTGGACTTCAACTCCCAGAATTCCTCCTCCAGTCATTGTAGCTCAGGAATTCTAGGAGTTGGAGTCCATAAGTCTTTAACTTGCCAAGTTTGAAGACTTGCTCTAAACCCCCATGGGTCCATATAGGTACCATAGTTGAGGGTATCAAAAGCCACCAAGAGATTGAGGACTCAAGAAGGTTATAGTCCAAATTACTTGAGGAGAGTAGTGGGTGTTTCTCCAATTGCATCTACATTGGGTCCAGCAAAAAGGGCATACTATGGGTATCATTTATCCCAGAGCTTTATTTGGCAGGACCCGGAAGGAAAACTTGTTGCAAGTATCCACTGGAACATCATTTTCTCCAAGGTGAGACTGGTCTAATACTACCAGGCTTTTGGAAGATTCTTTAAACTTGAATGTATCTTCAGGTTTGGGGATCCCAAGAAAGTAAGGAGTTCATAAAATAGTTGGATTGTTAGAGTGCACTCTCTGTATTTTTATTATTTCATAGTTTTTAACCTTTACAGTAATTGTTTTGAAAGCAGATCACAATTTTACATAGATTTTAACTATCTATATATGCTACCCAGATTTACATGCAAGTGAAATGGGCAACCATAAACATTCACTAAATAGTCACCTGAGGAAAACAGAAATAATGTCTAGTTTTGATTGCTTTTGTATTACTTTTTTGTTTTCCTTTTCTTTCTTTTTTTGAAGTTTGTATTTTAATATTTTGAATAAAAGGAAAAAAGAATTGAGCATGATTTGTTACACCTTTCAATAGTTTTATTTTACACGTATAATCTTATTCCCATTGTTGTATATCTCTTTAGTTATACATTTGTTGGTGTTTATTTAAAATAGAATTTTATTGCCTCAGTGTTGTGAATTATTAAAATGCTTATAGAATGTGAACTTTTAGCTATATCTTTCACAGTAGATTCAAGGATTTGTGGTTTTCATCTTACCTCTTCCCACCTTCCACATAAATGTCACAGAGATAGCTTGTTGGAATACCAATTAGAGAATATGTCTGAAACGTCTTCACACTTATGTGAAAAATACCCAATTTCCCCTCCCCCCCTTTTTTTAAAAAAATGATTTTATAGTCTTATCTGCTATAAAAAAAATTTCTATGATTGTGGGGTCCCTGTTACTATATGCAGATGATCACACTATCTTTGATCAAGTTTATACATAAGATTTATTAACCTTGGGGCTCTTGCATTTGGCTTCTTTAAGTGCAAGAAGATTATGCAGAAAAACAGATACTCACTGGAATTTGCTAGCTTTAATGAAATGACTGTTGGATTTTCTATAATAGTTGATGATCCTGCCCCCCACCCATCATATTGAGTCATGGAGGCACAGTGGTTAGAATGCAGTATTACAGACTTATTCTGCCGACTGCCAGCAGTTCAATTCTCACTGGCTCAGGGTTGACTCAGCCTTCCATCCAGTGGTGGGATTCAATGTCTTTTTCTCCTGGTTCTGTGGGCATGGCTTAGTGGGTTTGGCTATGCTGTTGGCCAATCAGAGGTGGTATTTACCGGTGTCAGCCAATCAGAGATGGTATTTGCCAGTTCTACAAACCAGTCAAAATTATCACTACTGGTTCTCCAGAACCTGTCGGAACTGCTGAATACCACTTCTGCTTCCATCCTTATGAGGTGGGTAAAATGGGGACCCAGATTGTTGGGGGGCAATATGCTAATTTTGTAAACTGCTTAGAGAGAGCTCTAAAGCACTATGAAGTGGTATATAAGTCTAAGTGCTAGATGCTATTGCTATACACCCAGGATAGGAAGCTGATTTGGGGGCAGTACCCCTGCCTGTAAAGACAGGCAGTGCCTGGGAATCCTTGCTTGATTCAAGTCTCTACTATCGGAGGTTACTCAAACAGAGTTGTTGTTATTGTTGTTTTTATTGTATATGAAATCTTGGTCAGGCAACATTAAGTAGTACAAATTGAGCCATAGGACTGCAAGCACATCACTTCTGAGTCAGTTTTGTAAAATTCAGGAAACTGGCATTTGGAGTTTGCCAATTTGGAGTTTGCCTTATATGGCAGAATTGCCTTTGTGAACATCACCAGCTGTAACTGTAAGTATTACCAGAAATGTAAATGAAACTGCAGAGAACTGGGTCAAGTTTGGGGTACTGAATTTTACATGTTCTTTGTATTTATGTTCCACAATTGGCAAATTTTAGCTGCTAATAAGTCTCAGCTGTCCCCAGCTATAACTTGTGTTCCTGGAAAGCAGTGAGATGGATGGCAATGTATACCCCATCTGAGAATGGATGTTTGTCTATGATCAACAAATTATTGACTAAGGCTGCTCTAGCACACTGTGACAAGGGAAGTAATTGGGGTGGATGGGGGTGTTTTCAAATAGTTATGTAGGCCTCAAAGGGTTAAAAAGTAAATGTCATTTATGAGTGGGCCATAACATATTCATAACCTCTGCAGCTATAGAGAATATGACCTTGATGTAAATACAGTATGCAAGAACCATTACCTAAGCAAATAGGGCTCAAAAATGTTTCGCTTTCCTTTGCCTTGGTAACAATTCATGCATATTACTGTCAAACTCATCTTCCTTATTCTCTACACTTGCTTCCAAAATGTTAATGGTAAAATGGTAATTGAATTTTCTATTGAATGGCATTGGTGGATAGAACTTGCAGTTTTCTAGGTTAGGTACATTTGAAGGGAATAAATTAGAAAGATATTAGTGGAAAACTATAAATTTAATGTTTTTTGAGAAATGGAAGGCTGTGGCCATTCTAAAGAAGGAGTTTTAGAGTCTTCTTTTGAGATGTTGTTTAGACAAATGAAAGGTACAGAAGAATGGAGAAACATAAAAATACAGAAGGATGGTAATATGGAAAAGAGGCATTTTCACTTGGGTATGTTTAAAGTGGTTTAGAATTGTTGCCAAGCTGAAAGTTAGCGGATGTATCTTCAGGGCCTTAAGCTGGTTAAAAGTGTTTCTTCAACCCCACTATTGCAAAAATCCTAGAGAATATCTCTGCTATAACTACCACTACAATGGTAGTTTAGGCCCGGTTGCCAGTCTGGCTTCCCTTCTCATTATAGGCAAGGTGGAGTTCCTTGATGCAGCAGAATCTTGTGATCATCAGTAGCTATTCTTTGGGATCAATTATACAACCCACACCCCATTGGGACATTGTTTTAGACATATTTCTTTACCTAAACAGAGAAACAGAATGAAGACAAGGCAAAACAGCAGTGAGAGCAGAAGTAATTTCCAACTTCCTGTCAACTTCCCCACTGAGTCTTCTTGTGGGAAGCTGGCAGGTAGCATAAACAAATCCTTCCTTCCTTCCTTCCTTCCTTCCTTCCTTCCTTCCTTCCTTCCTTCCTTCCTTCCTTCCTTCCTTCCTTCCTCTCTCCCCTCCTTTCCAGCAGGAAAGCAAGTGGCTACTGCTGGGTGGGGGAGAAACTGAGAGATTGCTAGACTGGCTGAGTAACTGTCACAGAGTGTTGAAAATGAAGACCATGTGACCATAGAAGCATCCCAACACTGCAGGAACAGCTAGTATACTGAAGCGGCTACAACATTCCCAAATTTCATTCCCTCAGGAGTTATAGGTCCCAAATTTTGGATACATTCTGTAAACCAAATTGAAATACAAAATACAAAATTCAAAATCTGTTGCCCTATGCACCATTTTACCCATGACAATGAGAGTTTTAGTAGTATACAGATGGGTTTTTCCAATAAGCATTACAGAAACCTAGCTTGACTGAACCCCTTCAAAATGGAAAGTGGAACATATAAGTGGTTTCTCAGTTGAGTTCTTTCCATTCTGAGTATCTGAAATCTTCCTATTTTTCTGAAATCAGGAAACAAAAAATAATTAGGTTGAATATGTGCTTTGGGGAAAAAAACAGAATCATATTCTCTTATATACTCAGTGACAGGAACAATGCTAGGTGCTATTGTTTTGCCAAGGAGTGTGATGATTTCATCTTGTAAATTATTAGCTATTCTGGTTGCACCTTCAAATCCCCAATGCTTTGTATAGATAATTGGATTCCATCTGCAGTTGTAGGCATAACAATGAACAATCAGTCAATTCCATTGCAGTGAGGGTGATACTTGACGGGCTATGCCAATGTCATTTGCTTTTTTGTTAACATACAAATAACACACATAGTTCCCTATGTGTTCTGGTTATTACATTTTAAATCATGGAGCTAATGACAGGTTTAGATTTTTGTGGACTTAAAGGCTTACCTCTACAAAAATTTCAAAGTGTGTGGTGCCTATTTGTTTGTGTGTATGTTCCTTGAGTATAATAAAGACACTGTATTCAGAAAAAGAATAGTTTACTTTCTTCTCTAATACAGGGCATGTGAAATAAGCCATAATATTAGAATTGTAAGTTGTGGATGTATGTGATGATTCAATTATATTTCAGGTTTTCAAGCTGTTTTCAATTTATTCAGAAATGAAAGCAGTTTCAGATACTGGAGAAGAAACATTACTGTTCCAGTTATCTTTACTTGGACCATTATTATATTAACAGAATGTTCAAAAATATTAGCATTTGGCATAAATTGCTTATGGTTCAAGAGGCTGAAAGCTCAACAACACTAGAATTGGACCATGAACATTTTTGAAAGGATTATTCAATTCAGCATGGATTCAATCCAAGCATGCTCTCATAACCTTTAAATCAAATTTTCAGAGTATTGAATCAAATGGATTTATTTTATTGATTAATTATACATCTATCCCATCAAATTCAAATGACTCTTAGTCACGGATAGGATTTAGACACCAAAACAAAAACATCAAAAGTCAAATTTGGGGTGTTCAGGTTGGCTTGGGGAGGATTTGAAGGTGATCAAAAGTAACAAGTTGCCTTCTTCATTTGCAGAATTTTAAACATTACTGCAAATAAATAGGATATTCATATTCCTAACAATTAACTCCACTGTAAAATACAGCACCGAATCTTCCCTGCACCAAATAATATTGATTGTTTCTTTTTCATTTTGTTTAAATGGAGAAGCAGCTCAAAAAGAGAGAGCAATCACATGCAATGCATCCAAGACTGTACGATGATACAGTTGCTGTGGAAAATTAAGAAGTATAGAGCACAACACTGAGGATAAGAAACAAATTTATCACATTGTTTATTGTTTATTAGGTGCCTGATTTACAAGAAAGAGGGACCCTAAACAATACAATAGCAGTTGTTGTTGTTTTTTAAAATAGAAGTTGAAAGCTATAAGATGGGAAATCCTAGGAATCTAATTTGCTGGCAACTTTTGAGGAGGACAAAGCCCGTCCTTGAACTTGCGCTTGGGTTTATTTCTATTGTTAGACGAAGTGGTTCTTTCATGAAAAAAGCAGACCTGGGAAAGTCCACGGCCAAAGAGATACAACATTGAGATGATCAGACTGATTGAGGATGGAATGTTGGGGACTATCAGATTATTTACTAACTTCATTAATAAAGCTGGTCATGAACAGGCTTCTATTCATTGGTACACATGAGTGTGCAGAGGGGCTTTGTTTTGTAGCAGGGAGGACTGATTTGGGCCTGAAAGGATTAAGCAAAGAGATGAGTAGGATTCAACCCAAATCTTGTCCAAAGGACAGAAGGTGGAGATGAATGGATTAAGACTTTAGCCTGCATTTTATTTGTTAAATTTATTTTCTATACTCCAACTCTCTTAACTAGAACAGAATAACCTTTTGCTACACCTCATGCTCAACAATTCCATAGTTCTTCATATACTGATACATTTCCATTTTGAGGGTATATATTATGAGTCAAAATATCCTTAAATAGTATCGCGTTTCTTAAAATGAGGTTTAATTACAACAACATACGACCACATTGTGAAGCAGCCATACTCTATATATGAAAGTGTCAATCATTTTATATTTCTAGCATAAAGAAATTGATAACCAATTTCTAAAGATAACATTTGCAGCATCCAATCAATGTGATTTTTCGTTGAGTTAATATCATAAAAAAGCACAATATTTTTCAAGAAATTTAAATGCTGGTTTGTTAGTAAGGGATATTCCATTTCTTTTTTCTGATCGTCTTACCCACCTCAATAATAAGGTTTGTCTATTTAAATAAAAAGTGTGGGCTTAGAGTCATCTGGATTACATATTGATAGTTACTTAGAAGTTGCACCTGGACTAAAATTGTGAAATCAAATACATTTTAATATATTGCTGGCATGCATTTTCAAACAATCTAACTTCTGATCACCCCTAAGTTTTAAAGAACTGACTTATTTACAGTTTCCAAGTGGTACTATCTCAAAGTATGAACTTACTTTACTTTGTGAATAAGGATTCAACTTTATCACAGTATCCTAAAATTATATGTATGTTCCGTATGTTCCTGTAGTGCTAGGAAGCAGCTGCAAATATCACTTCCCCACTGATAGACTCAGGGCATTTTTTAAAAAGTGAAATTGAATCTCAATCTTGAATCATATTGCTTCTGAATTTTGAATCACTAATTCAGATTAAATCATGCTATTTTAAATCCATATTAGTTCTCAACAGACAATTGCAAACAATTATACCATAGTTATTCTGATGAATCCTTACTAGGATATGAGAGTCCCCTGGAAGTTATCAGTGGTGGAGGTGAAAAGGGAGGGGGAAATTTACATAAAATTGCTGATCTTATTTTAAATTTCCTACTGGAGTTTTGGAAATAGACATACAGTAGTACATTTCATATCCTTCATAACGTGAAATAGAACCTGTGTAAATTAGATGAAAGTGAGAATGGGTGTACATACAGTCCTACTTCAATGTTAGTGTCAAATAATAAATGTCAGAAATATTAAGGAATGTAAGGATGCAACATTTAGAAAATAATATCTAGAGTACTTAAAGCAACATGTCAGAAGACATTTTCTGTATTTTGGACATCAAAATACTTTTAGACATTGAGTTCATCCATAATACCTAAATTCAAGAACAGCTCTCTTTTGCCTTATTATAGATGACCCTTGTAAACTAACTTATATTATACAATGAAATTGGCAAGGGATGAACTCAATCTGTGCTACAAAATTCTCAAGTTGAACAACTGAAGGCTGAGTAGATTCATAAAATATGAGAATCTGTATACAGTGTCATATTTAGCAGGAAAGCAGAAATTTTGCAAATTATTGAAAACCATTTGTGAAGTCATGGCTGCTTCAGAGCTGAAACTACTATCTTGCAAGAAGATGTTTGAACTCAAGGTCCACAAATGGAAACAACAGGGAAATCATTAAAATCTCCATTCAGATACAATGCTCATTGAACGTCCTTCAATGAATAATTCCTATTTTAGAAGGTCAAATGGACAAGGAAAACTTAATACATCTCCATGATTACAAGCAGTCCTCCACTTACAACCATTTGTTTAGTGACTGTTTGAATGTCCTATAGCATTGAAAAAAGTGACATGACTTTTTTTTACACTTATGACCATTGCAGTACCCCTATGGTCACATTATCAAAATTTGATAATTTTGCTTGGCAACTGGTTCATATTTATGACAGTTGAAGCGTTCCAGGGGTCATGCAGAGGTGGTTTCTACCGATTTCGGCCAGTTTGGGTGAACCGTTTGTTCCAAGATTGGGAATACAAATAGTAAAAAGGGTAAGATATTTGGGGGTTTGTTTGTCAGACCAGTGCTCTAGTATTAAAATAGATTATTATACAAAATTGGTGACACAAACCGTCAGAGACCAAGAAAACTGGTCAAACAAGCAGATATCTTTCTTGGGAAGGACTGTGGTGGTAAAAACATATATCCTGCTGAAATTCATCTCCCTGTTTCAGCCAGCCCTGGTGAGACTGGATCAGAAATTTTTTAAAGAATTGGAAAAGATGACCGCAAAATTAATTTGGTGGGGGGAAAGCCCAGAATTAAATACATACAGATGCAAGAATTTGGAAATAAAGGAGGATTTGGTTTCCTGAATTGGGAGAAATATTACCAGGCTTTGCTACTGCTTTGGGTCAAAGATTGGATTAGCCTTCAGAGAAACCGCTTGTTGACAATTGAGGGACATGACCTATAGCAGGGGTGGCATGCCTCTCTGTAGCATGAGACAGGGGAACATAGTAAGTATTTTAAGGGACACTATATTAGGAAAATTCTGAACGAAGTATGGGATAGGGTCAGAAACCAGCACTATACTAAGATTCCCTGTTGGCTGTTCACACTTGAAGCCCTAACATATCCAAACCTATCTAACCCAGAGAAGAGGCTGACATATAAGGATTTGCTGGGTGGGAAAGGAGATTTAAAAATGAGACAAGAGCTAAATTCACAGGAGATTTGCCTGGATTGGTGGGCCTATCTCCAGATACAATCTAGATTTAGACATGACCAAGAAGTTTTCGGCATTTATTCAAACCTACAAGAATTAGATAAACTTTTATGGGGAGAAGAAAGGGGGATGTTGTCAAAATGTTATAGATTCCTGATGACAGCAGAAACAGTGGAGGAGACAGTGAAAGACTCTGTGATAGCATGGGGCACAAAAATTGATCGGGTGACCCCACTGAACAAATGGGAGGAGATATGGAATAAAAATATTAGATTGGTGATCGTGACATTTTATAAGGAAAACATAATGAAGATGATATATAGATGGCACCTACCCACCGACAGGTTAGCCAAAATATCCCCAGGATACCCACCTAATTGTTGGAAGTGTGGACAGATCAAAGGATCTTATTACCATCAATGGTGGACATGCCCAAAAGCCAGACAGTACTGGAAGAAAGCAAAACAGTCACTATGAGAAATAACAGGGGCTAGGATAGAGTTGACTCCGGAGCATACTTGCTTTGGATTAAGCCAGAAAAAATAAAGAAAGGGATGTGGTACTTAGTGTTGCATATAACCACAGCTGCCAGAATAGTTTTTGCCCAACTTTGGAAAAAGGAAACTACTCCACGAGAAGAAAGTTTGATAAATAAAATCTTAGAATGTGCTGAAGCCAACAGACTGACAAAGATTTTGAAAGATAAAGGGGATAGTGAATACGGTTTGTCTTGGGACTCATGGTATAAATGGTTAGAGAGAAGAAGAAATAGAAATGTGTAATACTTAAAGTATATAGATAATGGAGTACAATATACAAGTTAGTGGCAACAAGTTTTATGACACTAATGAAATTGGAATACATAAGGACACAAAATTTAGGGTAGATTTGTGTATAATTGCATCTGTAAGTAGTATGGATGATATTATATAAGTAGAACAACTAGAATTGAATTAGTAGAGTTGAAACTGACAATGATGTAATTTTTTTCTTTTCTTTTGTATTATTTTTCTTTTTTGATGTAAACTTTTTAGTGTGTTATTGTTTTTGTGTTGTTTTTCTTTCTTTTTTGTCTGTGTTTGTGTGTGTGGTTTTTTTTAATAAATGGAAAATTTAATAAAGAATATGTTTATAAAAAAATTAAATAAGGAATAGGACTTTGGATCTTTTCTTTAAAAAGAAGCATGAGGGCTAGCATTTAATTCTGATTTCTCTGCATAAACCAAGGAAGAGGAAAATATACTGTATGCTTGCACCCTCTAGAGCAAATTGGCTTCATATATATATATATATATACCTGATAATAATAAAGGAATCTCAGATAGAAAAGGTTATTCTTTGATAACCTATAAAACAGCTGGTGGTCAAGATAAGCTATGTATAAAGCTTGTTATTAGATATGGCAGATTATATCATTCCATATAACCTTTGAATGCTCTTAATAGCAGCTGGGGTAAGCAACTACATGCTATCAAAAGCTGCTATCAGTGATGTTATTACTTCTTGTTATCTGTGAACTGCTGTCTGTGATATTATGAAATATGGCAAAACATTTTACATGGCCATCCACCTCAGAAATATAATGTATACATTATCCCATAGGCATCTTTGAAAAAAGACATCATGATTCTTCTTTCTGAAAACCAATCCTGAAAGTTGATAAATGGGAAATATTTATGAGTGTGATAGTCATTAATGATGAAACCCAGTTAACCAAAGATAGAAACACATGATCTTCCTTTCTGGTCCCAGTGTTATTTTGGCTTTATATCAAAGAAAACAGAGTCGTTTCCATTAGCTGGAATTCTCATTAGCTAGAATTCAATCTTTTCTCTGCATGCCGTATTGAATCCTTAAGGCACATATCGTATCACAGAACTTCTGATGTGAGCTGTAACAATATTTTGCTTGTCTGAAGAGCTTATTGCTCTGCTTCTTTCATTCCTGCATTAATATAGCTATTGCAATTTTGACTGTAAATTTGGTAAATTTATTTGTATATTTCATCCAACATAGCAAACTTTCTATATGCGAATGAGGGGGTTAAGACATAGCCTGGAGGATAAATAATTGAATCTTTAATAGATTTCTCTATACTTAACTGTTCCTAAAATCCATTTAAAATATGTGATTACATTATCAATAATAAAATATTTAATTGAAATTTAGTTTATTAGTGGGTCAGTATATTATACTGCACATAGCAATGATAGTCATACGGATGAATTTTTTTAAAAAACTCTCTGAAGACTGATTTCAGTTAAAGGTTTGGTAACTAAAGCAATATTTTCTTGTGTTACTATAAACAAATTGGAAAAGTCAAACATTTACAATACATCTGACTTTCAATTTTAACATTATCAGAGCATAATGGGAAGCTGTGCCTCTCTAAACTGGTAAACTATACTGCAGTCCCTGTAGAACACTACTATGTTAGAAAGAGTCAGATAAAAGTTCATAGCTCATTACAACTTGTATGTCTGACTTGTTCATAGCTGGATTAGAAAAAAAGTATAAATAATCTGCTCTCTGACGAACAGAATGGATTAATACAATAATTAATTAATAATTAACCAAATGAATAATTTGAATGGACATTGTTTGAGAAGTTGTAGGCTGCAATTCAGCTCAACCTCCCAGTCTTCTAGAAGACCGCAGGAAACCATCTGTTAGGGACATGGAAAAATATGTGCAGCTGTTTACTTTTTTAAATCCATTCCAAACTTTATTGTTCCTTTATTTTATTTTTTAAAATTTAACTCAAATTGCTATTTTGCGAGATTGCTTTTCCCCCCATAATCTTATGGGGAGTCTAAAAGGGATGTGGTGGCTCAGTAAGTAAGACACTGAGCTTGTTGATCAGAAAGGTTGGCAGTTTGTTAGTTCGAATCCTGAGTACTGGGTAATGGAGTGAGCTCCCATTACTTGTCCCAGCTTTTGCCAACCTAACAGTTCAAAAGCATATAAAAATGAAAATAAAAAAAATAGGGACCACTTTTGGTGGGAAGGTAACAGCATTCTGTGTGCCTTCAACATTTAGTCATGCCGATCACATGACCATGGAGACGTCTTCAGACAGTGCTGGTTCTTCAGTTTTGAAATGGAGATGAGTGCTGCCTCTGGAGTTGGGAATGACTAGCACATATGTGCAACGGGAACCTTTACCTATGGTGAGTCTATGGGAATGGGGTAGTTTAACTTTCAGTGATGTCCTATTTCAATTCAAATCCTTAAGCCCATGTAAAAATTTTTAAAAAGGGCTGAAACTGATCCTTAAAATGAGGAGTTGCAATCACTGAGAGATAGGGATGATAAAGGATCAAAAATTGAATCACGTGCCTTTCAGATATCTCCCACCACCACTAAAATCAATTCTGTCCTTCCAGAGTGCTAAACAATAACAATAGTGCTCTCTGAGCTTGGTTCTTTTCTTGCAGACATTTCATTACCAAACTAAATAACAGTGCACTGATGATGTTACCTAGCTCATTTCATTTAATTTCATTTCATTTGTATGCCACCCATCTCCCAAAGGACTCTGGGTGGCTCACAATTATAAAACATAAAGTACAAAATTTAAAAAACTATTAAACAGGAAATCCAATAAATCACTAATGAAAAATGACAGTTAAAATTTAGATTTACAAATTCATTAAAATTAACAGCGATCAGGCCAAACTGGCTTGTTTGAATAGCCAGGTCTTCAGAGCCCTACGGAAGGATCAGAGATCAGAAATTATCTGGAGTTCCAGGGGGGGCTCATTCCAAAGGGTGGGAGCTCCCACAGAGAAGGCTCTCTACCTGGGGGTCACCAGCCAACATTGTTTGACCAACGGCAGCCTGAGGAGGCTGAATCTGTGGGATCATACTGGACGGTGGGAGGCTATCGGCAGCAGCAGATGGTCTCACAAGTACCCCAGTCCTAAACCATGGAGCGCTTTGAAGGTCATAACTAACACCGTGAATTGCACCTGGAAGACGACAGGCAGCCAGTGCAGGCCGCGTAGGACAGGTGTAACATGGGAGTGCCAAAACACCCCCATAACAACCCCCATGGCCACATTCTGTACTAGCTGAAGTCTCCGGGTGCTCTTCAAGGGGAGCCCCATGTAGAGAGCATTGCAGTAGTCAAGACGGGAAGTAACAAGGGCACGAGTGACTGTGCACAAGGCATCCCGGTCCAGAAAGGGATGCAACTGGCATATCAGGTGAACCTGATAAAAAGCCACCCTGGTCACAGTCATAAGATGGTCCTCCAAATTAAGCCGTGTATCCAGGAGGACTCCCAAGTTGCAAGCCCTCTCTGAAGGGGTCAAAATCTCTCCCCCTATTATCAGAGTTGGAGTATGATGAACAAACTGAGGTGCCAGGAACCACAGCCACTCAGTCTTGGAGGGGTTGAGTCTGAGCCTGTTGGTCCCCATCCAGATCCGTACAGCTTCCAGGCACCAGGATATCTCATCAACAGCATCATTGGGGTGTTTCGGGATAGAGATGAAAAGCTGGGTATCATCAGCATACTGATGATACCATACCCTGAAACCATGGATGATCTCATCCAGTGGCTTCATATAAATGTTGAACAGAAGGGGCAAGAGAACTGACCCCTGAGGCACTCCACAAGTGAGCAGCATTGGGTTCGATCTCTGCCCCCCTGCCAACACAAACTGCAATTGGTCCAAGAGGTAGGAGGAGAACCACCATAAAATGGGCAGCTATCTGTGGATGCAAGAGAGGAAAAATGAACACATTTTGCCGCTTTTATCACCACTAAGTAGGACTTAATAGGAGTCCTGACTAGTGTCCGGTCAGATTCGGATTTGCTGGTCCTCCAATGGCTCTCCAGGCATCTTTTCTGGGGTTTCACCTCCCGTAGCTCCTCAGTGAACCAAGGAGCCAACCAGGAGCAGCACTGGGTCAGAGGCCTCAAAGACAGAACTTGATCCAAGGCCCCAGTGGCCACCCTTTCCAGGCTTCCACAAGGGCCTCAGCAGAGTTCTGTGCCAGAAACTCAGGAAAAGTCCCAAGTTCCATCAGGAACCTCTCAGGATCCATCAGGCGCTTGGGGCGGAACCAGCTGGTCGGCTCCGCCTCCCTGCAGCGGGGGGTAGCGGATTGGAAGTCTAGCCTAAGGAGTGAAGAAATGTCTTTAAGGAAGTAATCAAGCTCAGAGAGCACCCTGGATCCCAAAATTCAACCCTGAATTACAAATAGTCTCTTCCATTGATGCAACAAAAATAGTCCATCAGGATGAAGCCTATAGGTATTTGAACATTTTATAGTTGGATAACATCAAGCATGGACAAGTTAAAATGTCATTAATAAATAAAACACCCAAAGAATAAATATTACCGTAGTAAAGACAAAATTGAGCAATGGAAACATAATCACAGACATCAATACCTGGACCATACTGTGATATTATACATTCTTGGCATTGTTCATGGGGCACAAGTCTAGTTAGACTTTCCAATTCAATCTGGAATGTTGGTTTAATTTAAAAATTCAATCAAATAGACTTTGAACTGAATCTCTGCATTAAAACGTTGCTCATCCTACTGCAGAATTTGTTCCCATGTGAAAATACCAAGTTCAATAATGGCATTTTATCAAGGCTGGAGAAGATGTAATGAAAACTTGGACAGCAATTTCAAATCAGTGTCTATACAGTAGTGAACTAGATGGAGTGATGCTCTAATATAATAGATGGTATGTGTATTATTCCTTTACTCTTAAATTACTTTCTTACTATTATGTGCTTTAATAGGAATAATATTATTGATATAACCCTCCATGGCTATATGTTAGATTATATTATTATTTACTTCTGTCAACAGTAGTATGCTTATAAACTTAATTCCAGTGGCAAATATATGAATATAATCTCTTATGAATAATTTTTAGAAGTCTAATAGGACCAACTCCATTATAAACTACTAATTTAAGCCTTTGGCTTGTTGTAGATGAACAGTTAATCCACTCTAAAATATTTTCTCTGAAAACCATCCAATTCCTTTTTATGGTAATATCAGCCTGATACAGAAGCAATTCCAAGCTGCTTGTTTTGTAAATGCTCAGCATAATAAACAATACTTTTAAAAATAATAATAGCAAACTGCAATTTTAAGCTGCAACCATGGTACATGGAAAAAAATAGATTAGTTGTCAAAAGTGTGTAGTGTGGGTGACATAAATAATCACTTATTTTTTGGGTGACAGCACAAAAATTACATTGGGTAGTTTTGTTTATAAACCAAAGCTTCAGCCTTATTAAAGATTCTGTGTATTTTAAAGCTATTTCAGAACTCAGAAGCTTATGAAAGAATTGAGATGGAAAAAATATCAAGTTTTGTGATATCTTCTACTCATCCTGTCCATTCTTTGGCATCATAATGGAATATATCTAATCTTGTTCTACTCATATGCTTATGAATGCTGCAAACATTATGAGCTCTGGCAAATTCATTTTTGAAAAATGTGGTGTTATGACTCTTGAATCAAGCTCCTATTTACCTGTATCACACAGTGTTCAGCCACCACTCAGTCAGAACATGATGACAATAGTTCTCTGCTATACTTCTGCAGAAGGTACCCAATAGCCATCAAAACTAGTCACCATTGTCAGTTCTTCCTTTCCATAGCTGTGCATCAGGTGACCATATTGGATTGTAGTGTGGCAGTAAAGATACTAATCAAATTCAGTTAATAACATTAGATGTAAAACTTGCCTTGTCAGTGAAATGGTAATCTTGTGCCCTTTCTCAAATTCCAGTCCTCTCACAAGTAAACCCAAGACTCTTTGGCGCAGATCTGTGTGATCTTAAGCTTACCCTGCCCTGGTAATATTTCAGCTTGCATTAGAGTTTGTATGTATGAAAAATACAGACTCTACAAAGTTCCCCAATGCAAATAATTAAACTATATTTGCAAAAACCAGCTTTTCACTGCTGTTATCAGCACAACTGTACAGAAGGGAAGGACTCCTCACACCTTTTTGCATGATAAATTTTAAATCAAGGATATCACTTCAACAGGCTATAGAACACAGCTTTCCATCTTTGGCAACTTTAAAACTTGTGGACTTCAACTCCAAGAATTTCTCAACAAACATGTCCAGCTGGGGAATTCTAGGAGTTGAAGTCCACAAGTCTTAAAGTTGCCAACTTTAGAAACCCTTGCTATAGAAGATCCATAATCTGATTTTCTGCCTCTTTAAATTTCTTCAAATGCAAGTCAAATAGATTGTGAAAATACTCAAATCAAGACCTGTCGGGGTGGGAATTAGCCCTTTTCCCATATGCTGTTTTCTTGATGGAAAATACTTCTGACCCATGCTGTAATGTCTCCCACTAGAGAAAACATAATGGGTAGTGCTTTCAGAGCTTCAATTCACACCATTATTCAATAACTGTGTAGGTCTTCAGAGACCAGCAAGCTGAAGTATTCTAATTGTTTTTAACACAGGCATTGGGGTAGATGAGCATTCGCTATAGCCACAGCTGGAATCTGAACCACAGTTTTGCACTGCTTCCTTTTTAATAAAGTTGCTTCTCAACTTTAACTAAAATGCTTAAGATAAGGGGGGAGGATTCTATCTACATTATTGAGAATTTAATGTAAGTTTGGAAGGAGCAAAAGTGATTTCCGCTTGTAGAAAACATGCCACAGAAATGGCTGCCCATAGAAGAATGCTACAATTATATGTATTTGAATGACATTTATTAACATAAGACCAACAGCCCATTTATTAACAATTTAGTGACAATCAAGTAGAAATCAGAAAGGCCATATGAGTGGTCCATGTATCTTGAACCCATCACCTCTCAACTTAATGCTGCTTTTGTTTGGCTGCAATTTGTTGCCAATTTCCTTTATAGTCCTTAGCTTCTTCATTTGTCATATCATACCTGATTAGACTCCCTAAACACTGCAACTTTTCATATGTTGCAATTAGCTATAGTGTGGCTAATTGGACCATGGACCATGTTTAAGTAAAGCATGATTATGCATCACTTAGAAGAAGAAGCCTGTTTCTACATATATGAAAAAAATATACCATTTACCTTATAATTAAAATATTTTAATTACAATCTTAAGAGTTTCTTCTGAATTAAACAAAGGTTTGAGAAGGTCCACATAAATTTACTTTTATTAGTGATGAACATTCAAGCATAATTTTATAGTATTTTTAACTCAGTTTTAGGAGATGAGAAGGCAATAGTTCTAAAGCTTCTGTTTTAAAATCAGGTCATGCATCATAGCTACTTTTCTTTTGTACATCAGTGGGTATTTGGCCATTTATCACATATCCCTCCCCTTGGGGGATCACTAGATATCTAGGACAGCAAAAGTATTTCAGCTTCTAAAAAGATAGTGAAGGATTTTTTTTTTTTTATTTCAGTTTAAACTTTGGGTGAATATAGCCATCTGCTAGACTTAAAAAAGGCTTTAAATCAGTTAACCCTAATGAACCTAATGGTATCTTAAACTAGAATATATTTTTTTTAAAATCCAATTTTTATGCCACTCTTCTCCGGAGAGAGGCGGCTTACAATCTATAAGCACAACTCAATGTGCTTAGCAATAGCCTTCATTCTTTATGCCTGCCTATTAGCGGCATTTTTACAAAGTCAGCTTATTGCCCCCAACAATTTGGGTCCTCAATTTACCTACCT
>JANHFR010009153.1:5186-19300 GCA_032468015.1 Mimophis mahfalensis | reverse complement strand
AAACAAACAATTTATTTAGAAAAATAATATATTTATCTTTCTGAGATATTCTTGGAAATTATCGGATCTTGGAAACAACTTCATTGACCTCAAGGATGCCTATTTATAAATACACATTCAATTTCCATAATTGAAAATATAACTATATGCGTTATTAAATCTTAGTTGAAATCTTTCTTACAAAAACAATGCTAAAGTAAGTCATGTATTTCCTAAAATAAACTCCACTGTATTAATTGGAAATTACTTCTGGGTAGATGCATAGAGGTTTCTTAGGATAATTTCAAATGCAGTGGTACCTTTGGTACTCATTGTTAATTGGTTCTAGGAGGCATGATGAGTGCCAAAAGCAATGAATACCAAGCAATTTTTTCCCATAAGGAATAATGGAGTAAGTCACAAGGCAGCTGACGAGTTCTAGCTTGTGCATTGAGTACCAAATTCAATGAGTTTCAAAACAGTTGAATACCAAGGTACCAGAGTATTAATTAATTAGTTAATTAATTAAATTACTTACTGTGGCTCATGTGGCACTCCAATCCAATATGTCTCCAGAAATGGGTGTCAGGTCCTTATTGATATAATCAATCCTAAGGACTTCTTTTTCTCTTCCTCTTTTTCCGCTTCCTATGTCTCATTTTAAAAAGCATTTTCTAAACATAAATACTATAAATTTTCAGATGCTTGTATCCAGAGTGGGAAAGGTGTTTCAGACTCAGTTTCAGCACAGTCGTACATCTCAGGGGCCCTTTTAAAAAGCCACATTTTTCTTGTTCTGGAAACTATGCACGACAGTTTCCCAAGAAATTACAGTTTTTAATAAAGGAAGCATTAAAGAGGTATGACAGGGCATGCTTCTTCCTTAATATGTCCTGAGCAAGATTTGCACTGCCTCTGTGATTAGTTCACTCCCAGGCCAGACTAAGCCAGTCCAGGCCAGGAAAAAGTAGTTTCTTCAAAGCATCATTGACAAATAAACATATGTACCCATGGCAGATATGATGTAACTTTCTACTTTGGATCCAAATAGTGTTCACTAATAGGTATAGATGCTTGCCATATTACTTTTTAGGAAATACGCACTACTCTCTACAACAAAATTAACCTTCTTCTCAAAGAGTACACATTGCTATCTAAAGCTGAAGCCCTAAAGGCCATTAAACCAGATTTTAAAAGTATAATCTGCATGACTGAACAAAAATGAAATCTTTCTATAAATATCCAAGTTCAAGTCCGCCTTTAAAAGTCTGAGCAATTATAAAAGTCTTATAAAGCTTCCAGAAATCCTTAAACCTTGGACAGTTTCCATGAGAAAAAAGAAAGAAAGAGAGAGGTTTTCTTCTCTATATATTTATCAGGTTCAAAGGTCTCTTCAAATATCTATTTCAACTCTAATGTATTCTATTTGTTCCTTCTGCTTCGCTGTTTTCTTTCTTTTCTCATTTCTTTCCGTAAAATATCATGTCAAGAAAATTAAAGGCCCCTGCTGAGTTACATTCTGAGGCCAATATTCTGTGCAAAGCCTCTGCCTTCTCTGATATATTGTGTTTTCATGTTGTCCCACAATTGTATGAGGTATTGACACCTCAAGCAAAAATGATCAGGTAAAAATTACTGCAACAAGGAACAAAATATTATAAGGGAGGGATGTGGCCATACAACTGCAACTAAGTGTCAGCAACTCACCACTGCCCTTGAGTTTTTCTGGATAACTTTTGTACTACTGACTGAACAGTCAAAAAGAACTGGCTTACAATTAAAGAAGTGGGCACTATTTAGGCCTCTGCACTTTATTTCCTTCCATGTTCTTCTGTAGTAATGGGACTGTTCAAGATTCTAACTGTGACATTCACCAAATATAGACATCATCTTCCTAATTGCCTCCTTTATCTCTGAGTGCCACCAAGTAGGAAACAAATTTCCTTTCTTAAAAACATTATTTTTATAGAGTTTTTCAATACAATAAAAGTCTCTCTCTCTCTCTCCCTTTCTCTCTCTGGGAGGGTTAAGAAAAAAGAATACAGAGAATAAAAAGGAAAAAAAGGAAAGAAAACATATAATTATGTCTTCTGCCCTTTGTCTTTTGAATAATTGCCATCTTATTCTTTCCTCCAAAATCCATATATTATCAATATAGACTTTTTGGTTTCAGTAGAAAGTTCATATAATGCTTCCAGTGTTATCATTTTGCCTTGACAAAATTGGTCAGCTTTGCCAGTTCCATAAACTCTGACAGTTTTATAATCTGAATTTCGCAATTCTCAGCAATTGTCACGCTGATGTGCATATTTGGAGTCTTAAATTCCATCTCTCTGAAGAGTATATTAGTTAGGAAAGGTTGACATAAGGCCATATATGTTATCAGTAAGCATTAGATGAAGCCCCTCAAACTGCTCCCAAAATTACTGCCAGTTTGTATTTATAATGTAACACAAGAAGAATGTTATTAAATAGGTGCATGATTATTATATTAAATTA
Organism: Mimophis mahfalensis; assembly: GCA_032468015.1. Classification (NCBI taxonomy): domain Eukaryota; kingdom Metazoa; phylum Chordata; class Lepidosauria; order Squamata; genus Mimophis; species Mimophis mahfalensis. The sequence goes on along the minus strand of JANHFR010009153.1, from coordinate 16,822 downwards.
TAATGTTTAGGTTTTGTCCTATCCTTTCCCATAATTATTTTAGCACTTCTTTTGGGCGAAATGAAAATCCTAGTATACTATTGAAAGGACAAGTGTAGCCCTTTGATCCAAAATTGTTGTGCACTATTTTCTTATATACATATCCTTTTTTAAAACCAATGTCAATTTCCTCCATGCTGATAAATTACTCACCCAGAAAAATACCTACAAATTTGAAAGAGTTCCATAATGGTTGGATAAATTTATTTCAAACTCAACATGCTTCATATTTGAAGTATTTTGTGCAATAGCTCTCTTGTGTACACTTCTGCTAGCAAGCAATCAAATGAACCAACAAAGGTCACCCAGCAAGCATTTAATTCAGAGTACATATATCTTCAATGGAATGCATAATGGCATGATAATGGTACTACCAACTGGGAATTGGACCAAATCGTGCATTTGCATATAAGAACCAGAAATGAGTTATTATAAGGTCAATGTAGTTATACCTGTACAATCATTAAATCACATATTTGTAAATAGGATGACAGAACTGCATAATTACTTCCTTGATTGCCTGCTCATTGGAAGAGTTCATACATCATTCTGCATCAGAAGTCTGAAAATGTGCAAAATGTAATTATATTGTTAGATAGTATTCCTTGTTTGTACCACCAGCCAGGGACTTTTCGCATTTTACTAGACTGACATCACTATAATTACCAGTAAGCACTATAGTAGCACCTCATTCTTGTTATGAATTCAAAAATGAGACTGCATTAAATAGAAGGATGTGCAAATCTTCCAAAGGAAGGAACTATGTACTAATGGCTAGATGAAGGGGTAAACAAATATCTAAGATGCTTCCTGTGTAGATGCAAATATGTAGTGGGAGTAAGGTTGGGTAAGGAGACAAAATTGCTCTAGGTAGGGGCAAGGCTTCAAGAATGGCTAGGAATTCCTTGGCTTCCTGTTCTTGGAGATGTTAGATCAGACCATAGTGATGTTGGGTTTACTGCAGTTCATTTAGAGATGTAACACAATGTGGTCCTGCCTCTGGAAAGTTTTAGGAGACTAATAACAGAGGATAAAGGGATGCATGCGGGATACTGCAGCCAACCTTCATAACCAAGATTTGAAGCTGTCAGTACAATGTGGAGTGAAATAGGGTGACTGCTCCAGTCATTAGATGTTAGAAGTACTTTAATCAGATGTGCAACATTTTAAAATCTGTACAGCCCTATTGGCCATGGCAACCAATAAATAGGATGCAAAACTTCAGTGGCTACTGATTTCTTTCATAACAAAATTCTTGGTCTTGTTGACAACTTATAATTCTCTGAAACACTGAAACCTGGCTGAAACACTGCCCTTTTTTCTACAGATGTATTTCTAGATAAATCTTTGCATCTGTCCTGCTATATTGATTGATACATTTGGTGGGGAATTGCTGGGGGGTGGGGGGGTGGGCGGAGTCTTGAATGGTCTGCTTTACATAATGGAATCTCGGTGAGAATTTTTCAATAATCAAACTTTTGCAGTAATCAAACTTTTCCTGTTTGATTATTTCTGGTGTACAGGTAAAAAGATTATTCAATTGCTACACTTAGCGTGTGTGTGTGTGTGTGTGTGTGTGTGTGTGTGTGTAGTTTGTTTTCCAGTTTGGACTAAAAGTTTGTAGCAATTGGCAGCATCTAACTGATCTAAGAAAAATTAAGTAGGGTCAGACTGGATTGAACTAAGATGGGAGACTACACTGTAGATAACCCTGGAAAGTCAAAAAATCTTCTGAAAAAAAGATAATGGGAATTTCCTTGTATATTGTTGCTCAGAAAACTGTATGAACATGCAGATGGATGTAGGAGCTGAGATGACTTTTAGGAGCTCTTTCCTTTTTTACACCTTAAATTATTGGGAGAGATGAGGGAAGGGTGTATATTTGTACCTTATACATATTTATATGTTGTTGTTTTTTATTCTAGCTTTCTAATGCTTTAACATCACTAATATCAATCATTGTCTTATCTTCAGCATGCATGTTGTAGCAAACATGCAAGATACATTTGTAAACACTTAATATCATGATGACAATATATCTCTCTATAACTTAAATGACAAGACATACTCTTGTCATATTTGGGATTTGAACACATGTGAGTTTTTCTTTAAGCGATTAAACGAATTGTGATTAATGGCTGTTGCTACCTTCTTTGAATCTTCCAGTTCTTAAAAATATTCCAGTGTTAACAGCTGTATAATATAATCAGATAATTCTTCTCTCATGTTCTGGCCAGTGTATAAAGCTTGAAATGAAGGCCATAAAGATCAGGACAAGCTGAGACAGATCTGTTCAGGAAGTAATTGTGACTACACTGTCACTCTTCTAAATTGCTGATATAGTCCTGCTAAGTGAATTTAGTTATAAAAGATGAAGTCCTGATCTACTTCACTGGACACAACTCTATAAGTGATGAGAGAAGACCATATATTATAGTTATAATCCAACCTAACACTTTCTTCTCTGCAAGGTAGGATACTCCCCCCTGCCCCATAGTCATATAAAACTGTACTGCATGTGTGTGTGTGTGTATGTACATATATAAATACATATAAGACCTTGCAATATTCCTAGCAAGATTTCAGAAATGGCTTGCCATTGCCTGATTCCGTGAGCTAGAGAGAGTGTGGATGTTTGCCCCAAATTTATCCACTGGCTTTGTACCTAAGGTGGGACTAAAACACATGGTTTCCCAGTTTCTACATTGGCACCTTAACTGCTGCCTGACTCTTCAAAGATTATTACCAATTCTTAGTCAAAAGTTGATGCAACTTAATAATCATCCACAGTTTCACATATACAGATATATAGCATGTTCACATTTGCTCTTTGTTTAAGGAAATAAGTCTCAGGTTTGGTTCAACAGTTTGAGCTTCAGATTTCATTCCTTTTCCAAAAGAAAGATCCTTTCTCCATTCCTTATGTGACATCACATCACTGTTAACCTCATGTTGTGTCCAATTGCATGATCTAAAATCTACATGATGGTGGTCATGGGTTGAAATCCAACTATCCCTGTTTCGTGCCTGTGTGTTTGTTGCAGGGCTCAACAAGGGGCAGGGCATTGACACTTTGCAAATTTTCTCAAACACATACACATGCACATAGAGTTAACACTAAACCTGAAGATTTTAACTCCTCTTGTAGACACCTGTGCATCACATTCCTTAGTATTGTTTTCCCTACAAAGTCTTTAGAACATTTCTTCATTAGAAGAGGAAACTTGGAGTGTAAAAGATACATCAGTAACTGTGAAACTGAATCTGGAAAATAAAGAGGGAGAGGAGACAAGAGTAGTTTCTTGTGAACTGAAGGCTGGACTAAGTCTCTGAAAGATTTGCACTTTACTTCTTTAATGCATTACACCAATGGTGTTGTTTTCTTTAGCCAAGGCAAATAAAAGGAGAATTTTCTTTCCAATTGATTATGGATTTTTACTCTTTCACTAACAAATTGATCTTGGTTTTACACACAATTGGATTTTGTCCAAGCCACAAATGATTCAGATTACAAATAAAGAAAGGTGGCCTGAATAGACCTTGAATTAATTCTATTGAACTTTTATTTTAGCAGCAATGTACCCTGAAGGGAAAAAACACCAACAAAATTCTATCTATTTTTTGAACTAATTATTTGCTTTAGGAAAAAAAGAATGGAAATGTTCTTACTTTTTCTTTTTCATCTTCCTCCCTCCCTCCCTCCTTTTCCCTTCCTCTTATAGGAACTGTAGGAAGAACAAGGTTTTATTCATTCAGGTTCAACCAATACATTTGTGTGTGGTACAGTCTTCTGTGCTTTTGATAAACAGCATTTTTAATCAAAAGAATGAATTTCCTGTTGAGATTATGAGCCTGCTTAGTCCATGTAGAATTCTAATTGGCTATTTGAAGGGAAGAAAAAATAAAAAAAATAAAATGGGGAAACAAAGGGAAGAAATTCTGCATCCCACAATATATATTTCATAAACCTCACTTGATATTTCAATGTGCGGTGAAGCACATTGACTTTTAGACTAAAAGAAGGTACAGTCCCTAAGTAAGAGCAAATACAATAATAACCTTGTGCCCTGTACCTACTCTGCTATGTATACTTCATGACAATTAGACTTTACAAATATTCATTGATGTACATTTTTTAAATTCCCAGTTCTGTAAATATTTCAGAGGAAAATAGCCTAGCATGGTCAGTTATTTTGTTAGCTGTATTATAGAACAGTGTTTATTGATACTCCCCTAGCAACAAAGATTGGCTTAAATACAATGCCTATGAAAGTTCCTAGAACATATTACAAGTGAGCACTGGTGGAGCAGTTCCAGTAGCAATAAGTCTGAAAACTATGCTCTCTTCTGGAATTTAGAAAAGAGGGCTTTATAATTATGATACATTGGGAATGTCTGAAGTCCTTTTCATTTCATACTTTGCTGATCCATTGAAGTCAATGAGAATTGATGCCATTATTGGCATTTGCCTACAATGTGTTGTGGCATAAGCTGCTTTTGATCCTTTTTCATACATTTGCAAAGCAAGCATGGGGAAAAAATGTATGCAATCCTTTGGTTTGTCTATGTAATTTAGTTTCCTTTCTTGTATCAGTCACAATGCAGTTGCTACAAAAGACAAAACAAATTTGCCAAAATTACACAAATAATATAGATGCAGTACCCCTAACCAGGAAGAAAGCAATATTATCCTGCATTTGGAATCCATGAACCATGAATATTTCCTTCAATTCACAATTATGATAGCCTGCAAGTCTCATAGGAACCTCGCTAGATGAGGGCAACGGCCAGAGGTGGTATTCAGCCAGTTTCAACAGGTTCCAGAGAACTGGTAGCGATAATTTTGACTGATTTGGAGAACCACCTGTGATTGGCCAACACCAGAAAATGCCATCTCTGATTGGCTGAGAGCATAGCCACTCCCACTAAGCCACACCCACAGAACCGGTAGTAAAAAAATTTGAATCCCACCACTGGCAACGGCACATCATTGTTTTCTACCACATTAACTGTATCTCATTCTGAAACACCAGCCATACTCATCTTCTTGAAATAAGATAGTTTTGATTCCTTCTTAATTCAGTTCCTGCAAATAGCAGCCAACCCAAAATGTAACGGAAATTAGATCTCCAAGGATTACTCTACCTACAGTGTTGCTGCCTATAGAAGGAAAATGATTTCGTTGTCCTAATTACATCCAGAATTTATCTTAGGAAACAGATGTTCATATAAGTGGTGGTTGGGGCATGTGTATGTGTCATTCAATTCTATTTTGTTCTTTTGATCCATTGTTTCACTTTGTTACGGATCTGATATAATTTCTAATAATCTGTCATTTAAGAGACTACTTTGGATTTGGCCCATCAATATGAATAGTTTCTCATAAGATAATAGTTTCTCTTAAAGGATGGTTTCCACATTAGCATTTTCAGTCACACATTTAAAAGAAATGCCAAAAAAAAATAAAAAAAAAAATCCACAAAGTTCTGGCAAACCTCTATGGGTTTTTCAGCTGATACAATGATTGAAAATCTGATGTTTTATGGGTTTTTGTTTTTTTTAATTGATAGGATTGGGGATGAAGAAATGTATGTTTTTAATCTTATAAAGAATGAAGACTTATTAAATGTATCTACTGTATATTTGTAACAAAGGTTGGAAGTCACTTCTTGATATATTTCTTTTATTTTTATTTTTATTTATTTTCTTTCTTTTTTAACAAAGGTTGGAAGTCACTTCTTGATATATTTCTTTTATTTTTATTTTTATTTATTTTCTTTCTTTTTTATCTTTATCTTTTCTTTTTCTTCTTTCTTACACATTTCATTATTTCTTTCTAAACTGTTTTGTTAACTTTACCTTCTATTAGCTTTTAGTGTTATAATCGAAAAGCTTATTTTTTAAAAAAAATTATATGCAAACAAACAAGAACAAAATAAATGTTTTTTTAAAAAAGATTGCTGCCTCTGCCAAATGTGGAGAAATAGCTATTTTATAGTTTGTGTGTTCAAATTTATATGTTCAAAGTTGTATGTATGTATGTACGTACGAATTTGTATGTTCACACACATGAGATTTGTGGCAGGAGAAAATATTCCTTTGCAAATCAATTGTTGTAGCTGTGAGTGAACAATGAACTCTCCTTCTATGTAAAAGTCTCCACAATCCATTTATTAGAAGATTAGTTGATAACCCAGCTTCGCCCAGAGTAGCTCTATCAGCCCATAGCTCTATGGGCCTGATGCTGGTCTGTCGTGCAGCACTGCAAGTGAGTAGATCTATGGTCCTGTAGCTCTATGGTTCTGTAGCTCTATGGTCCCGATGCTGGTCTCTCACACAGCATTGCATGTCAGAGGAAGCCCCCTTGTGCAGTACTCTGACTCTGCCAGCTCAGCATCTCTTTTATTCTTTTATTCATGGAAAAGCCCAGCAACAGAGAAGCCATAGAGATTGAAAAATGACCAAGGAGCATGAATAAAAGAGATGACTCCACCAGACTGTCAATTATTCAGAAGTCTGCACTCACAGACAGGAAAATCTCCACATCACAAGCCAAGCAAGCACCTGGGCACAGACAACCCCTGAAACCTCCAGCCAAAGCACTCCCCAGCCGCACAGATAAAATCTAGCCATCTAGTAAACGACAGCCTATCTTCCTGGATAGTGAGTGTATTTTGCGTGATTTGCATATTAGTACAAGTAGTTTTTCTAGCCCATCATTTTGATTGACAATACCTTTAAAAAGTAAGTTGCAATAGTCATTTTACTTAATCATCATCATCATCATCATCATCATCATCATCATCATCATCATCATCTTTATTGTCATTGCTCTATACAGAACAAAATTGAGAAACCTACATAAAAAACAACTATACAAGAATACAAGTTAACATACTACCCACCCCACATTCAAGCCAAGGAAAACTTTCCTTTTGTTTTTGGCTCAACAATCATTTTTATTGTGTTTCTTGCGAGAAGAAATATTCAATCTACTTGGTAAATCTTCATCCGTTATTTTCTTTATAGCAGTTTAATTTCTGAGACCAAGTATTCTTTGACACTCTGCAGGTTTGTTATAGTGCATGCACTCTGTTTTGGTTTAATTTGCATAAGTTGCAGCAAATTAATAGCACTGTTTTGTCTTTCCTTTTAACATTATTTGATAGTGTTTTGCAGAAGTGCAAATCCCACTGTTAAGCATAATTTTGCAACAATATTGCATAAGACAAAGAGATGTACATAATGTATATTGAATTATACTATGTACTGTTCTTGAAAAATTACATTCCTAATTTTTTTATGATTTATTAGGCTTTCCAGTTTAATTCCATCTTTTTCACATTTTTCTCTCAATATTCCATTTCCTAAATTAATATTTTCTTGGAAAGATTCATCAAGGCTTATAAACACATCTTGGTTGCAGATATATTGATTGATGCAGCACTTATTCAAGAAAACCTGTTTGTTTTTATGTATGTAACAGCAGCAAAAAAAAGATGGAAAAAAAGATGATAGATGATTCTTCCCCACTTTGCATCCTGAAGGAAAGTCTTTGGTGGGCAGAGATGATGGATCCAACACACTGTACTGGAAAGAGATGTGGGAAAGAGAAGAGCTTTCCTCTTGACTCACTGCCAAAAGTCTTCTCTGGCCTTAATGTCTATGGGTCACAGTGTTATTCAATATACAGTAGAAACTGTTGACTGGTCCCAAATTGAACTTGATAACTAGGATTGGAAGAAATAGACAAGAAATCTAATGATAATGTGCCATGCTTCGCTTCAAAAGGTGACATTGATCAGCTGTATTTGCCAAGTGTTGTGAGAAAGAAGACAATAAATGAAACAAATTTTAGAGGAAGAAAAGAATGATCTGAATGACTACATTAAGAAAAGCTAAAAACTCTTGCTAAAGGAACCCCATCAAGGAAAGCTCTTGAAAACAACAAAACTGAAGGCTAAAAATAGAAAAGAAACCACTGAAAACCAATTTGTTAATTTGAAGAACAAGCCAATGTATAGTCAATACTTGAAAGATATAGAAAGAAAAGCTGATTTTAAAAAATCCCACATGGAGTTGGTTAAGATCAGAAGCATTAAAAAAAAGAAGAAACCAAAGTCTTTATTTTAATGACTCAAGAACAAACTTTGCCAATAATTGCATGAAAGCAGAAATTCAACATGTAGCACACTGTAATTAAAAAAAGATGAAATAATTAACCATTTGAACAGCGGCTGCAGCAAAATTTCAAAAACTGACTACAAGCAGTTCTGTGACCAACTTGCCAGAATTACTTATTGGGAAATTTGCCAGAGGTTTGGATTTGAATGTAGTAAAAACTACTGAAACCAACACCTTGAGAAGGTTTTGAAAAACATGCAGGTTAATACATGTCTAATGTAATTTACATTATCTACAGTACATGAATTCTATTTATATGTAAACATTTTTGAATGCCTGAATTCCTACAAAATGCAGGTGTCATTGCATCCTGTTTGAACCATTGTAGCATTATTCTATAAGATTCCTACAAAGAAAAGTGATCTGAGAGGTCATTGTTTGAAGTAGTGCTACTTTTTAAAATTAGTTCTTCAAGCTGTAAAATCCAAATCTATAAAGCAATAAGTGTATTTTTACAAAATACCCATGACAAGCAGATAATAGACATTAACTTGTCCAGAATTACATTCCCACCATGGCTACAATCCATGAGAAGGCATGACTTTAATAGCCATTTCCTGCTTTTGTATTTCAGCAACAATTGTCTTATTGACTTAATTTGGGTGATTGTGGAGGATGGAATTTATCTTCCTTTAAGTTTAAAAGTTACTTCTGCAGTCTTTAATTTTCTCTTTATTCATAGCAATGCCCAAAATATACAGATCTGCCAGCCCTGTGTTAAATCTTTTGCTCCATTTGAAATGTCGAACATCTACCTACAGCTGCCTACTCAGCAGGAAATCAGTCAGTGCTGTTTTTATTAATGGCTTCAACAAATGTGAGGAGATAAATACAGAGAAAGGGCATGAGCAAGCTTTTTTGAGCTTTGCTGCCACATGCTCGCTGTATTTTTTCTGTCACACCAGAAGAAAAATAAAGAGATGGAAAAATTGCCAGCCCTTTGACTGCCACATCACAGGAGAAGGTAGGCCTTTTGTTTTATAGCAGGTACTTTCAGAAGCTTTGGTGAAAGGCATTTTTTTTTACAGAAATGATGGCAGCATTTCAGAATGATTTCATGAAATAGAATGCAAAATAAATAAGCCAGCAATAAATTTGGTAGTAACTGTTTTAAGATTCCACAACCCAGTGAAAGTGCTGCAAAGATGGAGATCATCACTTGAAAAAAAGATTATGGAGAGAGTATCTGTGGTCCTTCAATACCTGAACTCCCAGTGCCATAAAGTCCTAGGCAGTGTAACCAGTACTGAAAGGTGATAAGAGGGCAGATTCAAATCAGGAAAAACAAAAGATTGTTCTGCCCAAATTATACAATAAAAGGTTTACTGGAAACATGAGTTGATAATTATGGGCAAATCAGTTGTGTTCATTTTTGCCACTATATCTACTATGAATATGCACTGTTCTTATCTTTTAAAAAAAACTATAGTACCATAATCTAAGTGATTGGTAGAAATGGTTATAGCACCATTGCTAAAAATTTGAACTGTAGGTCCTTAGAGTAGTAAACTGTTGGAAGAAACTGTTTAGGTCATTGAGTTCAATCTCCTGTCAATATAGGAGTACAAATTAAAGCATGCCTGACAGATGCCTGTCTAGCTTCCACTGGAAAGTGGAATACAGGTCCTGACCTTCTTTTGTTTAATGTCCTTCAAGCATTTAAAGACAGCTCTCATATCTCCCCTTGGTTTTCTCTTCTCAGGGAAAAAAAAATCTCAGCTGATTCTCTCTTTCTTCATAGGACATCATTTCTCATTCCAATCATCTTTGTTCACATCTCTGTTGCTCCTCTTGTGTCACTTAGAACAGAACACAGTATCTGAGACGGCCTCTGATCAATGCAGAAGGAATTAGAACTGTTAAAGTGATTGCTGTGCCTGGCATGCTGTAATCTGATCTACCATACTACCATAGTACCTTGAGGTGAGCAGGCATGTGGCTACATGTCTGCATTCACCTAATCACCACATGTGGCTAGATTTAGTTTACTTATATTATTTCTTTATTATTTTTGTTACAATAAACAGTTATACTTTTAAAAGTTATGACTCACATCTTTTATCTTCACCAGGAGGCAGTGGCAATGATCTTCTTTTCCTCAACAAGAACTACTTTCAAAATGTTCCAATGATTTAGACACTATAATCATGTATCTAAAATTGTATTTGTCTGTTTCTAGCCACTTCATGCTGTTGATTAATATTTCATTTATAATCTGGAATTACCACAAAACCTTTTTTGTAAGTCTTGGGCCCATGTCAAAAGAGGGAGATTGTGCTAGCTAGGAATCAGGTTTTTTTTTTTCTGTTTTCTATTCCCTTCAAGTTAAGATGATCTCTGTGGTTTCCCAGTTAGCATACTGGTGGGCTATCTGGATTAGGATTATGAGGAAAAATATACTAAGCTACATAGGGAATTTCTTAGAGTTTCATACAAGCTCAGTCATACCAATCTATGATGCAGTACAATATTATGATGAAATGAAAGGGAAAATCAGTTTGACTGATATGTTACAATTGATGTAATGGATATCATGGAGATTATAAATATGGATATATTTATATGGAAAACAGTACTTGAATTAGATTTTTTTAGTGCCCAAAATAACAATGATATTTTTGGGTCCTTTTATTCATTTTTTAAAAAAGAGAAAACAAGTATTAGAGTGTTTCTGCACTAGTGAAATCATACAGCATATATCTAGAAGTAAAAATGCTAAGCAGTAAAAGCATACCAGGTACATAATCATTAGCATCTCATCAGATAAAATAAGAAAACTAAAGATATGTACCAGATTAATAGTATATCTGGATGACTAAGCTACATGCTACAGTTCCTGCCTCATAAACCTGTATAAAAGTTTTACAGTGTACAAAAAGGCCTCAGAACTCTGGAAGATAGTTTATGTTTTCCAACATCTATAATTTACAGTTTTGTTATGCATTCTTAGCTCCCCAGAAAACATAACTGAGTGGGCACATAGAAACCAATCATTTTTTAAAAATATGTGATCTAAACATAAGTAATTGCAGTGAAGATGTGTTTAAATGTTTTAGAGTAAGCTTGCTGGAAAGAGAAATTTTTCAAACCTATCACTTCTTAGTTCTATATATTTTTTTCTTTTTGCCAAAGCTAATCAGTTAATGCACCTTTTTTTAGGACTCAAGAAATTCTCATCTTCATTCCAAAATTGTAACTGAATTCCAACTTCATTTTCAATGGCTAAAGGAAAACTAGTTGTTACAAATGAATACCAGCACAAAGATAGGCTTAAAACTGTCATAGCTTTAGTAAAGAAATACAAATCTATATCTATCCATCTATCATTTATCATCTGTCCTTCCTTCTTTCTTTCCTTCCTTCCTTCCTTCCTTCCTTCCTTCCTTCCTTCCTTCCTTCCTTCCTTCCTTCCT
>JANHFR010009149.1:98583-109154 GCA_032468015.1 Mimophis mahfalensis | reverse complement strand
TTAACAACCGGTATGACTGGGTGAGCATGACCAACTCACATCACTTATTCCCACTCAGTTGCCTCCTGCTCTGGAATATGGAATGAGTCTCCATCCCACACCATCACCCTTGCCTTCTCAGGCCAGGTGAGGAGTGACGGGGAGGGGAGGGGAGGGCAGGGGGCAGTCAGTGGTGGGATCAGCCGACAGGGAGCCCGCAGCAGAGGGCCGAAAGAGCCACATGTGACTCCAGAGCCACAGTTTGCAAACCCCTGGCCTAAACCATATTTTCCAAAGCTAAGTTATTTTAAGATTTGTGCAATCCACCAAAGGGTACCACTTAAGTTAACCAAGAGAAAGTACAAAACATGACTAGGAATTGGGTATAGAGGCAGAGTTCTCACTAGAAATATCATTGATAAAGCCTATACGTTGCAAGTGGTACATATCACCAGCCTCCGTAACCCAGGACAAAATAATTTAAGAAACATCGATTGCCTTCGGATCGTATCTTGTATAAGATACAAGATGTAGATTCTAGAACCCCCATGTAACAAGAGAAATCTGGAAATAGAAACTGGCTGCCACTAACATACCAAGAGAAAGTTACCATAATGTTCATTTTAATTCACTGAATCTCTTGGCTTGAACTTTAGGCTGGAGAAATCTCATCCATAACTGTGCTAAATGTTTCTCTAGGGTGTCTTATATTAGTTCTCTCTCTCTCTCTCTCTCTCTCTTTTCCAGAACGCTAATGCTGCATGATTCCTGTAAACTTATTTCAGATAAAAAACAGGGTCTCAAGGACAAATTGTCAGTTGTGCCATCCACCAGAGGGGTAATTTTTAGGACACTGAAAATTACAAGGCCATTTTTAACACATAATGGAAAAATAAGCCTATGCCAAGGTTTCTGAATTGGCTCCGATATATTCTGCTAGGTGGATTACCTTTTAGCCATCTTTGTTGAATCTTAAGATGCAGATCTTAACATGCACGCAGCAATTAAAAAGAAAAGTTCCATTGTACTATTATTCACTGGGGGTGGGGATAACATCTGGAAGCCAATATGCAACCATATGATTCTGATGGTTAGCATTCTTGAGATATTTTGATAGGCATGTCCCAAGGAACCAGTCTTTAGATCCTTCACATCAACACGGACACCATCCTATATGCATTAATTGTCACGAATTTGTGCATCAACAAAAGTAACTCTTAGCCCATCTTGTAACCATTTCAGTTAAATGCAGCCTCCAGAAAGGTGTTTGAGTGTTTAGCTCTTCAAAGCAGTTTTGTTTAGTTAGTACAGCAACGACTTTCTCGGTTTGACAATCATTCACAGTACTGCATGCTTCTCTGGGATGATGATAGATGAATTCATTTTAACAATTCATGGGATTTACTTGAGAGCTTCCATGGAGAGGCAATTGGAACGGGATCATGGAGAATTCAACAGCTCTGCTAGCAAGTCCACCCAGCAAAGGCAGCCCAACAGGTTTAAGAGGACCTAAAAGAAAGGAAGACGCCATGATAACCTAATTTGCAATCTCTACACATTACAAATCCAGCAGAAAAATTTGAGATGATATAAATTGAGAATAATGTATTGATAACTTGAATTCAAAGTGTTTAATTGAGAATAATGTATTGATAACTTCGGTTCAATGCTGGTTTTCCTTAAAGAAATGTAGGTTGCAATTTAGCAGAGTCCCAAGCTTTTCAAATCCAGAGATTTTAATTAGAAATTTAAATATGTTATTTTATTTCTCCTATAGAAATCAATGGCAAAACCCGTGTAGATGGCCAAAATTCACTTTTTTCATTGGCAATGTTTATAAAACTGTAAGATGATGCCAAGAGTAATTGTCACCTGTTTATTAACTAAGGTGCATGAATAGGTAGAACAATTCATCTTAAATCACAATCGATTTAAATAAAACATCTAAATAGTTTGTTTTCTATTCTGAGTGAACAGTGTTGTGTGGGGAGGAATGTAAAAAAAAAAAGTAAATTGTAGAGGTAACTAATGAAAATGCTTGGAAGCAAGGAAAGTTACAGTATAACCAGAAGCCAATACAGTTTTGTCAAAAACAGATCATGCCAAACAAATCTTATTTCATTCTTTGACTAAGTAACTAAATTAGTGGATCAGCGAAATGCAGTAGACAATATATACTGTACTTGGATTTCAGTAGGGCATCTGACAAAGTAGACCACAATCTATTTGTTGGTAAGCTAAAAAAATGTGGGATAGATAGCATCACCACCAGATGGATTTGTAACTGGTTGAAAACTTCACTCAACGTGTAGTCTTTTATGGAACTACACAGTGGTGGGATTCAAGTGATTTAACAACCATTTCTCTTAGTGACTGGTTGGGTGTACATGGCTTGAGCGGGTCATGTGACTGAGTGGGCATGGCCAACTCGATGTCACAGGAAGGTGTTACCCCACCTTGCCGTGATTGACGTCGAGTTGGCCATGCCCACTCAGTCACATGACCAATGTTGCAGAGACAGGAAAATTGCGTACGTGCATCCCCCGCCCGCCCTTTGGTTGACAAAATAAAAGAGGGGGAAAACGGGGCATTTCCATCAGCCCTTCTCTTTTTCCCCCTAGCCTCCTTATATCAGCATCCGGCAGGCAGGTTTGGCAGGCAGTTTAGATGGGCTTTTAGTTTGTCAGCCCAAGGGTGGAGGGGTGGAGAGGCTAGGAATGGTATGTAGGAAATCTGTCTCTCAGGACTTCTGGTGTGACATCACTGCATGATCGGTGCAGGGGAGTGGGGCTCCGCGTCACCACATTGAATCCTGTTTGTCAGAGCCCCCGCCCCCAAGGGGCTAAAGTCACCCTGTAAGGGTGACACATAAGGAGGGCACCCTGCTGGTTGCAGAGAGTGGCAGCTCTCCTGCTGGACCAAGGGTTCTTTCCCTTCTTGCCGAAGACAAAGGCGAGGCAGCCATCATGGCTGCCATGAAGCTGGGGCAGCTGAAGAAAGCAAGACTGTGCTGGAGTGTTGAAAGTGGAAAGTGATTGGAGCTGGGTGAGATTATTTTCAACTTTTGTTAAGGATTTTCCCAAAAGAAAATTTCCAGGAAAGAGACTCTTTGGAATACTTTTAAGCAGTGATCAAAGAGTGACAGAGAGGAATTATACCCTAAAAAATATAGAATACAGAAAGATTGGATGTACGAAGCTTACAGGATTTTAAACAGGCATTTTAAAGTGCTGGAAATCTGATGTTTATTGGATATTTTGTCTGAATTAATTTGAAAGAGACAACTGGCAGAATAGTTGTAAACTGGATTTTTAAGATTTTTGAAAGCGGACTTTTAATGTTGATTTTTAAGCTAAAAGTCATATGCATATGGATATATGCTAATGGCATGCTATGCTTCTAGAAGGATAAAGTGATCTTGGACGATTCTGATAAGAGGAGAATAACAGCTGGAGGTCTGCTGTACTATTTACTGTTCTATACTTATCTACTTTATGGTGACTAGAGGATCAACCTTGAAAATCTGGAAGATATCTAATGGTGTGACTTTTGAATACTGGAGCTAACTAACCAATCAAAAAGTGGATTTAAAGATCTATGTGGAAAATTCCCTGGATTGTATAAAAGGAACCTATTGACTAATTGTGGGATATTATATCTCCTGATGAACAATATTAAGATCAAGTAATCTGCTAGCTTTGGGAAGTCAAAAAGAATAGACTCTGGAGTAGTGACAGATTACTGACAGAACATTGAATACTACTTGGACTTTTTAAAATAAGGCAAGATAGCTCATCAGGAAGAACTGGAGACATAAGAAGAAATTATGATGTTATTTCAAAATACTTTCGACATGATGATGGGGAACTCCAAGGAGATAAAGGGCTTATTACATGATATAATTGGAAACAACAATTTAGATGAGGGAATTGAAGGGGAACTCATCAAATTTGCAGTCGACAGTAAACTGGAAGGAATAGCCCACACCCCAGAAGATAGACTAAAGATAAATCCAAATGGATCTCGACAGAATTGAACACTGGGCCATATCTAATAAAATACCTACTTCTTGGTAAGCTAGAAAAAAGTGAGATAGATAGCATCACCATCAGATGTTTTGTAATTGGCTGACAAACTGTACTCAACAAGTAGTCTTTAACGGTACTACATCTACATGGAAGTAAGCAGTGTGGTACCCCAAGGTTCCGTCTTAGGCTCACTATTCTTCAATATCTTCATAAATGACTTAGATGAGAGAATAGAAGGGGAACTCATCAAATTTGCAGATGATACCAGATTGGAAAAACCAGGCTTAATAGCAGTAACTGTGAGAAGGATCTTGGAATCTTAGTGGACAATTAAACATGAGCCAACAATGTGTAGCAGCAGCCAAAAAAGCCAATGCAATCCTAGGTTGCATTAGAATATAAAAATTCTAAATTGGACATTTTTCCCTTTTAAAATCTGTGATAAAACCTTCTACATCTCCTTTTTTCATTTTTAAAAAATCCACTCATGAAAAAAGAACTGATACTATTGTGATCTGCAGAACATGTTCCATGTATACACTTATGCCCACAGAATACCCAAACTATATATGTAATCAAGTTACTAGAAGAAAAAGTAAAGGGTCTAGAACCATGATGGAAAACATATGTCTTGTGTGCTGGAAGTGCCATGCCAGCCATCGCCCGTTGTTCTTCTGGGTTCTGGCTGGTCTTCGTGCACGCGGGAGCACCGGCAGCTAGAAGAATCTCGGGTTGCGAACGCTGCTGTTCGCAACCAATTCGGGTTCTGACCCAAAAATTCAGCTGAGTTTTAGATTGGCTTACGATCCAAAACTCACCTTCCGAACCAAAAACGGCATGGAAAGCTTCCTTCCTGGGCCGTTTTGCCATCTGCGCATGTGCAGAAGCGTCGCTTTGGGGCATGACCAATTCGGATTGCGAACAAAATCCTTGAGCAGATTGCATTTGTAACCTGAGGTTCAACTGTATTGAAGATGATTAGGGGGCTGGAGGCTAAAAGACCAGGTTGCAGGAATTGGGTAGGTCCAGTCCAGTGAAAAGAAGGACTAGGGATGACATGATATCAGTGTTCCAATATTTGAGGGGCTGCCACAAAGAAGACATGGCCAACGTATTTTCCAAAGCACCAGAAGACAAGACAAGAGGAAATGGATGGAAACTAATCAGCAGGTCAGTTTTCTTTGTATAAATGGAAAAAGATGTCTTTGAAAAAAAGTAATTAGGTGGGAAAGAGAATCCATAGGCACCAAGCGATTTACACTGCTTACACAGTGACATAATGGGTACTATTGTCAGGTATCTTCTGAAAGTGTATCATGAGGCATGATTTCTTTTTTAAAAAGGAAATTACAGTAACAGGGAGAAAAGTGTTACAATACAGGGGCAGACATGCCCTGATTAGTAAGAGATTATATGCAATCAATGATAAAATGAATTGAATGAGGAGTCAAATTGACAGATGTCTCTATTTTTTTCTATTCAACCTCCTGCAGACTGGCAATTGCCAAATATGAATTGGGGTATACTGATCAGTATCAGATTTCAACTTTGCTTTTTCAGCAGAAAATCTGAAACATCGAATAGATTACAGTAACATCCAGAAAATGAACATCTAGAACCCTCAAATGCTGCAAAGCTTTAGTCCTAAATACAGTTATGTAGAATAAATCCCTCTGAATTCAGTGATATATATTAATTTTTATTTCCTATTTCTAAACCACCCATCTCCCTGGATTAAACTCAAAACTGAAACAATTTCCTTAATCTTCATATAGTAAGCACAACTATATCTATACCTACTTTATGTAGATATAAAGTATAGATCAATGGTTCTCAACCTGTGGATCACGACCCCTTTGGGGGTCGCACGACCCTTTCACGGGGATCGCCTAAGACTATTGGAAAACACATATTTCCGATGGTCTTAGGAACCGAGACACCGCTCCTCTATCCGTTTCCAGGCGGGCCCGCCCACATGCAGATATGCCCACATACGAGTACCCGAGTAGCAAAGTTACCGTTATTATTATTATTATTTTATTATTTATTCGATTTATAGGCTGCCCTTCTCACAAAGACTCAGGGCGGCTTACATCAGTCGGAACAGTTACAATACAGCTTATAATTTAAGTAAATTTAGAGCCTAATAAGTTACAGCCCAATTGAAATACAATACAATTTAAAATTTAAACAACCCAGTAGCAATGAAAATAACTTTATGGTTGGGGGTCACCACAACATGAGGATATTAAAGGGTTGCAGCATTAGGAAGGTTGAGAACCACTGGTATAGATACTTGAAGCTGAAGCTGTTTTGTTGTCATGGAAGGCTGTGTGAGCAGAAGAAAACAAAGAAGGAAAATGAGATGTATCCAACAGGGAGAGTTCTTTTGATAAAGGGAAGCAACACAAGGAGGAATGAGTGTCTTCAAACCTTTTTAACCAAATCTAATAAAGAATTACATGGATGGATCTCTTGCTGTAATCTTGGTAAAATTACCGTCAAACTGAACCATGATCTTGACCTAGATTACTTTCTTTCCCCAACTTCATTAACTATCTCCTTACAAAAGGGTATTGACTTGACTCTATTGAGAAAATGATTATTGCCAGTCAAAATAAATATCAGAGTTCATTTATAATCAATTCCATGTGAATCTGGATTTGAAGTTTTGAAAGCCCAACTACAGCATACGGATGCAACCAACTAAATAAATCAAAATATTATTTTTGTCTCTATGTTCACTAGGAACAATTATTCAGGCCAGATCCACTGATTGGAATATGGCAGTGCCATTTACAGAAAGGAAGATATATTTTAGACTGATTTCACCATGGCTAAATAATTCTGTGGGTAAAAATTGCTAATGTAGAAATGGGGAGACCTGTCCCGATGGAATCTTAATGTGAAGTTCAGAAGGAGCTCTAAAAAGAACTCTGGAATTTATTTGTGCCATTAGGTCTTGGCAGGAAATCCAAAGAAATGATTTGTGATTTCTGTTTACTTTTTTCATACAAATATAGCCTTGCCTTGCAAAAAGAAGAACCAGCAAAGGCTGCGTTAAATCAACATGTCTAATTCCTCTTAGCAGACCACATCATTTCATAGGCTTTATTAACAGTAAACAAAGGATAATTCAAATGTTATTTGATTGTCCTCAATGGTATAGAATAGTGTTCTCCATCTTGGCAATTTTAAAACATGTGGACTCCATCATGGTTGGCTTGGAATTTCTGGGATTTGAAATTCACATATTGTTAACATTGCCAAGATAGAGAAACACTGGTGGGGAAGGGTGAGTAAGGCAGAGGTTCTTACCTGCCACCGAGATTCTTTTGGTGGGCTCCGGGCCTTCCCTAATTTGTCTGAAACTTCTGAAGCTTTGAATTTTTTTAGTAAAAATTTGGTTCTTTGTGCATATTTGCATATACACCTAGGTGTGACTCACATCAGTATCCTTAACGTTTTACACTTCCTACACGTGTGGAATCTGACAGGAGCCACTGAACCATGGAAGAGCAATGTGAGTATAAGAACCGGCTCCCTGAATTGCATTTAAAGAACCTCAATGACATAGAAGTAACCAGTTCTTTACTGCCAACTCAGTCATTAACAAATATGATCAATTTGCTGCTCACCTGGAAAATATCAGCTCTCATAAAGTTAGAGGAAATGGGTGCTCTCACAAAGGAAGCCTGTGAATAAAGCCTATTGCGGCAGATTTTTTAAAAAAAGCTAAAACAACCTTGTACTAAAAGAAAACATTATAGTCAAAGAGAGGCAAGGGGCTGACTTCCAGTGGAACTTTCGGCGATGCTGGATGTGGAGCTTACAGTTACAGCAACCTCAGTCCAGGCTTACCTGTTGGAGGGCTCCTCTTGGAGCCTGGGTCATCTCAGAGGGATGGTGCAGCGAAGGGGAACCCCATGGTAGGTCGAGGAGAACTGTAAATCTCCTCCCGGACTAGGGAATCCCCAGCTGAAGATAGGCTAAGCGGCGGTCTGAACATGGCTGCCACAAAGCTGAAGTCTGCCTGAATACAAGATAGGGCAGGAGGCAGTGAGAAGCAAATGGAGCTTGTAGTGGGTGCAAATTTTTTTTTTTGATATTGGAAATGATCCCAGGAAGCTAACAACCCTATAAGTGGCTCCAAAATTTGTTAGCGGCAGATCACTTGAGTGAGAAAGAGATCGGAATAAAAAAAGAGAATGCTTTCGATCGTTGCGAGGGCGGAGCATCTTCCATGCAGGAAAAAAGAAATTGAGAGATTGAACTGAGACAGGACTATTTACTTTGTAACTAGCTTGAAAATGGAGGCGAGACTGGATGAAATCTTTTGACAGAATCTTCTCTGCACTTTGGAGGATGATGGAATTGGAATCTGAGATGATATGGAAGGATATAGAAGTTAATACTGAAAATAAGACAAATGGCGAGTGAAACCCAAACGACATGGAGATGACATTGGAGACAAATGGGCAAATGGAGCCAGTGCAGCAAATCAAAGATCTAGTGCAGCAATCAAAGGGTAGTCAAAAAAGAAGAAAGAACTATTAAAGGGTGAAAAGACTGGATAAGATCAAAAGGGTGAAAAATGGAATCCCAAAAATATTAAAGAAAGGTTGGAGGGTAAACAACGTGACAGAGCCAATATCGCAGAGGGAAATGCAAACTGGGCAAGTGCAGCAGACAGGAAGTTTGGGGAAGCAGATGGACTGTGGCCAAAAGCGGAGAAAAGATGGACTCAACCAACCGACAAAACACAAAATAGGGCAGAGAAGGAGACGGAAAGCATGGGAGTAAGATCAGAGAATTACTACATTTTTAAATAAATTTATTTATTTTCAAAGTTATATAAAATCTCACTTCAGAGAGTGTCTTGTCCGGTTTACGTAGTCTAGTATTTTCCCCCATAATAAATTCCATTCCATTTTCTCTCAACATTTATCATCAAGTCGTATAATAGTTAAATATCCATATGTTAATACATTCTAACTGCCAACATAAATATCATTTCCAGTATCATTACACATATATACCTCTAATATTTCATCTCTGATGGTAAGCTAATAATAAACCCTAATAATAATATGTATTACTTATATGGTATGATTATATATTCTAACATCCCTAATGCTTTGAATGAATTTTGGCAGTTTTTTTTTTTAAAGGGGGAAAGAAATGAATGATATAGAATTGATGGTAATATGATTTTTAGGATTGATTTGAGTTGCTAAATTGTGATAATGAATATTACAAATTAATTTGGTGTTGATTGCCTATATTATAAGAAAAAGGGAAGAAAATAATATTAATTTCAAAGAATTTAATGAGTGTTTTTTGACTGGGAATAATAATAATGTTAATGTTAATGTTAATAATAATAATAATGATGATGATGATGATGTTATTATTAATGTAAGTAACGGAAGCAAATATAAATGGAATGAGAATGAATGAAGCTTACTATTATAATGGATTCTATACAAAGGAGAAGTAATTAATTTGGTTTTAGGAAGAATTCATTGTTACTATGCAGAGTACATTACAAATAATATCCCAAACTAATTAATTTTAGCTAATTTATTTACTGGAAATGCATAATATGGAATTGATGAAACTTAATGTCAATAACATAGTGGCAATGAGGATAATAATGTATAAATTAATGTGATTTTTAGTGACTGTTTATCATATAATGGAGATAAGTAATAGAATTAATTCAACTAATTGAACTTTGTGTGATATGATAGAATATGATATGGGAAGAATGTTATTATTAGTATAAGCAACAGAAGCAATTATAAAGAATTACAATGGAATTAATATATATTGGAAATGGATTTAATTAACTTGAGAATAATGAAAGCTAGTGAGTAAGGCTTGGTTTGAGATATTGCCTATACATTGTTAGGATAAGATTGTAGAAAATATTATAGAATATGCTGAGAAGCAAGGATAATGTTATGGTTTAAATTTACATGATATAGATTGTACCCCGAAACAACTCTGTTCACAAATCAGACATGTTTATAAAGGGGGGGGGGAATTATTTAAAAAAAGATCAATATTGAAAAAGGTACAAGACAGGGATGTCCTTTGTCAAGACTGTTATTTGTCTTAACGCTGGAAGTCCTAAACAGAAAGGTTAGACAAGATGAGGAGATAAAAGGTTTGAAAATCAGAAGAGTATAAATTACAAGCATTCGCAGATGATTTAGTTTTTATATTGGAAGATCCAAAAGAAAGGACCTACATTGTTAAAAAGAATAGTAGAGTATGGGGAGGTAGCAGGTTTGAAAATTAATAGAGAGAAAACTAAGGAGATTATGAAAAATGTTACTGAAAGACAAAAAAGAGAGTTAACAGAGAAACTAGGATTACAGACTGCGAAGAGAGTTAAATATTTGGGCATTCAATTAACGACAATGCGTGCAACAATTAAGGAAGATAATGATAATAAGTTGTTGCAGCAAATTAACATTGATCTAGAACAGTGGTTCTCAACCTTCCTAATGCTGTGACCCTTTAATACAGTTCCTCATGTTGTGGTGACCCCCAACC
>JANHFR010009149.1:79932-97089 GCA_032468015.1 Mimophis mahfalensis | reverse complement strand
TGGCTTAGTAGGCGTGGCTATGCTATCAGCCAATCAGAGGTGGTGTTTGCTTGTGTCAGCCAATCAGAGGTGGTTCTCAGAACCAGTCAAAATTATCGCTACTGGTTCTCTGGAACCTGTCGGAACTGGCTGAATACCACCTCTGATACACATGCACTCCAGCCAGCCAGTTGTAGGGTCCTATTCCAAATAGGCCATGACCCGGTAGTGGGCCGTGGCCCAGGGGTAGGGGACCCCTGCCATACAGCTTTTCTTTTCTTCCATTTCTGGAAGACGCAAAAGCAACCTGATGTTTTGCAGTGCTGTTTTATATTGTTTTAGTTAACAGCATCATTAAGCGAAACATGGGACAGAACATTCTACTTTCTATTTAATCACTACTAGGTGCAAATTTTATTGCCAAACAACTAATCCTTCCCTCAATTCTGTAAGCCACCTTGAGTTGCCATGGATGTATAGGTGGCAATATAAATTCAATGAATAAATTAAATCAATCAATCAATAAATTGGCATAGTAGTGTTTTCAAAGTTTGTTCCCCATATTTTTTTTAATGAACTTCCATCCCATCTACAAATATCATATTTTTGAAAGTCTATTATTTTTTCCAATAAAGGTAGTCAGTGTGGAGCTTAGTCTGCTTCTTTCCCTCTTTTTTGAATTATGGGCCCAAAAATATGAGGAATATGCAATTCAATAAGGAATATGTTTCAGCCTTGTGGTATTCTTTCCCTGATCAGCAAAATGGAGAACTTGGTAATACATTAACAATTATTATGAATTAAATAAAAAAAAATATTTTTGTTGACAATTGGAACAATCAGTTGTCTCCCAGACAACTGAGGCAGAAAAGAAGCCTACTCTAACCTGTCAAGTAACTCTCTGGGGGGAATGACATCCATTCAGATGTATTAAACTTTTCTGGATTCTATTCAGAATGCAGTATTCATAAAAATGAACAGAAAATGTTTTGAAAACACTATTTCAGCTTCGTGATCAGCAATGGGAAGTTTTAGATTATTGCCCTGTTGTTTTTTTAAATCTATTTTCCTACATTTAACTTTTTCTTGAATTATTTCACATGCATGTAAAGTTAATAGAATTTTGTTGAGGGATGAGAGGGAGATGAAAGAAACTTACCCAGGTGGTATTTTGGGTAACAGTTTGATATTTGGCCAGTACTACATAACCGCTTCTTGTTCTTTTTTCTTCTGTTCAGCTCAGTGAAATTGCATTGGGTCTTCTTCCGCTTCTTCATTTTTTTAGGGGTCTCCAGTGGGCCATCCTCAAAAGCGATACGTTTGCTTGATTTCTTGACTTCAGTGAGCATGCTGTTTCTGGTAGACGCTACTTGGTTCCTTTCACCATGATCAGCCATGCTCTGCTGAGCAGAGGGAGACCTCAAAGGACAATCATTTTTTTCTGGGCAGTACATGTGGCTGCTACGATGTTCCATAGATTCTGAAGTACAGATTGCAAAGTTCTTATTAAACATATGTTGTTTATCCACTGGATTAATTTTCTTCAAAAATATTCGACAATCCTTAAAAGTTTGGCCTCTCCATGCACTTTCATTACATTCATTTGGGGCATGTGCCTGTTCAATACTTTGCTGATTGCTGTACATGGATTCACTATTTGAGACTAAGTCACACTTTGTGCTGAGGTCAGACAATTGTGCATCTTGTTGAATAAATGCATCTCCGATTTCATTTCCAGCTGCTGAAGTGATTCTGTAAGATTCCAACAAAGTTGTTGGTTGAGTTTCTACTGGGTCATTCTCAAGGCTTGCACATATTTTGTTAAGTTTCCTACTTGCATTAGTCAAACACTGACTTTGGCAGAAGAATTGTAAGTTTTTCTTTTTTGATTTCCAGTCAGATGTTCCATGATTGTACAGTTTTTTCACTCGTCGCCATCGATCATGTTTCAAGTTCTCAAATTTAGTTCTCAATTTAGCTAAGGTGAAGCTATGCTCCCTGCTTAAGACTTGAGATCTGACAATTTTGTGTAGAAGCTGCAACTTTCCTGTTGATTTTGAAGGTGTGGACAGTGCAAATTTTTTAAAGTGCTTTCTCAAAGGACTAGTACTACAATCATATTGTCTTGTTCCCATTTTGAATTGCTTTGTACTAATTACTTCAAAAGGATTACGAGCATTTGCTTTTCGGACCAGTGATAGTGATTGTGTTTCTGTTGTTTGCATAAACCATGCACATAGGTCATCTATACTGCATTTTTTCTGGAAAAGCATTCTTATAGGTGAATTTTCCAGTTCCAAAATGCAGGAGTCCAAAGGATTTGATACTTCAATGCTACTATCTTGTTCAATATGACATGTTCCATTATATGGCCATTTCTCATATTCTTCTCCATTTACATGCAACCAAGTCTTAGTTATCTGGTCATATCTACTGTTTAGTTCTTTTAACAAAGAATCATTAGAAATAGAAGGATCCCACCATCTAAGGGAATTGGATGAAATTATGGGATCCAAAGTCATTTCACCAATGGATCTGGATTTACTATTCTCCGAACTACTTTTTGCATTGTCTGCCCTTGCACTTATTGAGGTATGTTTGGCTGGCATTTTTGAATGCTTTATTTTGTGATCTTTACCATTTTTCAAGCAGAGTTTACATGGTTTATGCAAAAAGGCACGTTTACAAGAAAAAGAGCTAGAAGATGCTAATGAACGTACAAAAGGCAATGATGGTCTTCTCAGAGAATGGCTCAAATGAGTTTCAGACCTGTTTGAAGCAATGATAATCTTGGGTGAAAAATTCCCTGCTTCATCATTGCAAAGGCTTTTAAAATCATCTCCTGTATTGCATTGCTTAGCATCCTTCTCAGATGGTTCATTTATTTCTGACACAGATTCTTTTTCTAAGGGAGGCAGGCAGCTGTTGATACACACCTTTCTTTCCTGAGATGAAATCTGATTAACAGTCACTGATATGCCAGATATTTTTACTTTTGCTGGCCTACCAGGTTTTCTAATTATATTTAAAGGCTTTTGGTTTGGTCTGATATTGCTGCAATGGGATGGTAGTACAGGGGTGCTTTCTAGTGGTCTAACATCCTCATAGCCACATGCAGAGGTTTTTCCTATTGTAGAATATTGCATAATTTTAATTTTTGGCAAATTGTTCCTGGCATCTGAGCCTAGTGTTATTTGATCGGGGTCACATACAACACTGCAGTAACTGTGAGGTCCTGGTGCAGTTTTAACTATATTTAGGTTACCTTCTGAAACACACCTCTTAATCCTCCGAGACCTTCCAAAAACAACAGTCACTGTAATATTTTTGTAAATGTTCTCTTCCTCTAGGCATTCCATGTTAGAGTTGGCATTTTTTGCAACATCAATGGAGTCCTTCCTGTGACTATCATTATTATTCACATCAGCTTTTGGCTTGGGAGGTCGTCCAATCGGACGCTTAATTTGTTTTACAACCTGAGGACCAATTTTTTTGGGTCTCCCAGGTTTTCTCTTCAAGAAGGATCCAATGTTGTTTTGTTCCAAAGGCTCTTCTTTAGGCTTAGGATTGGTTTCAGCGGCAACTGTTGTAGGAAAACTAGTTCTCATTTTATTTTTATTTGTATTTTCATTATAGCTGCATTTATCAACAGATGCTTTTTCATCAGAATCCTTTGCCTCCAACTGTTTTGCCAACAGCTTATTTGTTTTCTCCTGAAGGGAATAAAGATCTATGTTTAATTTGGATGAATCATTTACAGAGGTTAGTGTGTACTTGACTCCTTCACTGCTATTAATCTTGGAAAGGAACATAAGTTTTATAGGGCTATTGTAATTCAATGTTGATGAATTATGCCCCAAATGAGAATTTCCTTGGGATTCTTCCTTGTTTAAGGCCAACATGTTTGAATCTAAAATTGAGGGTTTCAAAAGTCTTTCATATTCTTCTTCACAAGATACATTTTCTTTTTTTGGCACACAATTGTTTTTGTTGCTATTTCTACCTGGTAAATGACCCTGTGATAACACATATTGTCCTTTATTTCCAGTTTCACTCATGCTAATAAGAAGGCCACTTTTAGATTTATTGCTGGCATCAGGATTCTGAAGGTCTTTCATTCTGCCCAATATTTTATAACCATTACATGTGGGCTGTGTGGCCTTTTGAGTCACATTTATTGTATCTTCCAAACGCTTTACAACAACATGTAGATTGGTTTTCTGCATAATCTTATTTATATTTTCATTGCTACATGACTTAGCTTGAAAATCTTTGAGAATTTTATCCCCTTCTATGCTAGCAGCAGATTTTGATTTTATGTTTTTCCTTAATAAAAAATTGTTTGCTACATACAAAGAGCACCATCTAGGAGAGAAAATATTGTGTCTGGTCCTCTCCAGGCCTCTATCATAATCTCCTTTCATACCAGCTGGATCCACATGTAGTGCAATTCCACACTGTGTTTTAGCCAAAACGGTTTGAGAGGTTGTAGAGCTGCTTGCCGAAAATGTTACAAAATCAGAACTGGTTTCTGAACTAATGAGAGGTAGTTCTATTGTTTCTTCTTGACCTAGTGGTAAAAGATTTAACTTAGAAGAAAATGTCCCATCTTTATTTTCATAGCCTTGTAAATCAAGCTGTTTTAATGTATTGTATTTGTCATTTTTTGTATATTTTTTAACTTTTCTCTGTGAATTTGCCTTCTTTCTTAAGAAAGTTCCACCAGGGCTAGTCAACTCTCTTTTCATTTGCAAAGACTTTAGTCTAAATAGACGTGAATTGGGAGAACTATGCATTGCAAACAAAGTTTCTTGTTGTCTGCGAAATCTTGTTTGGATAATTTTATTTTCCATTTGCTTATCATGCTGATTCAGTAATTCTGTAAAATTATAATCACTGGCCTTAGCATCATGTAAAAGAGATGTAATGAGGTTTCGTAATTTAGAATCGGCTTCTGTTCTCCCATCGCTCTTAGGTAATTTTGCCAATATTTCTGTACCAGGAGTTTCTATTGATTTCAACTTCTCATTGATTTGATCCATTAAATCCTGAAACACATCCGCATTTTCAACCTTTTCAAGCTTATCAGAAATTGTAAGGCTATTTTCTTGATTCACACTTACAATGCCTTCCTGCTGGTTATTGGGCACTTCTGCAAGATATGTTTGATCTTTCTCCTTGTGTTCAGCGGGAAAAAGTGAGGGAGGCTGGTTACTGTTTTTTTCAAGTCTGTTATCTTCAGCCAATTCCTTCGGAGAATTGGACCCATGAGCTTCCACAGGAGACAATGGAGGTGGTGAAGGGCTGCGGCCTTGGCTATCCCTATTAATTTTTTCCCCCCTTGAAAAGAGGTACGTATACAACTCTGCCCGGGTAGAATGGATCTTACACAGTTGTAGCTGTTTGGGACAGCACCCATGAGGATGGCAAAGCAAAGAATTTTCTTTGTTCATCACTGTGTTAACAAAGCCAGGGGGCGTTGAGTGGCATGTCAAGCAATCCTTATTTGCTCTTACATTTTGTGAATGGCACCTTTTCATCAGCATATTGTCATCACAACTGAAGCCTGGAATATGAACCTCATCTTCCTCTCTCTCAGAATATTTAGGGTAAGGCAGTTGACTACTGCAACCTGAATAACATGATTCTTGGGTGAAAAATTTCAACATGGCTAAAGTTTGATGCCAATGATATGAGCATAAGGAAGCCAACACCTTGTTTAGAGTAGAGTTTCCTCTTTCCAATTTAGTTGTTTCCTCTAGTTTTGCACCAGCAGCTGTACTTGAACTGAAAACATAAAGCAGATCGAAACAAAAAGTAAATTACAATTAAATATGGAACATATGATAAAACCTAATGAAAATATGGTATCATTCAAAGCTTATAACAATGTTATACTTATAAAAATGTTACTCTTCCACTCAATCCATTTTGTAAACACATTGTAAAGGGAAAGAGGAAAAAAGCTTAACAAAAAAGTTTAGCAAGATGTTTTTCAACGTAATGCTTTCAGTAGCATCCTGTTTACTATTTCAACAGCAATTAAAGTAGTATTTTTTTTTTAATTCAACAAGCTATTTAAATTATGGTTATGGTCCTAACTATATTTTAATCCTATGGAGATTATATTGAAATCAACAAGGACTCAGATGTCTTCTATATAAATTCCACTTTAAAATAAGAAATCCCATGTATCTTAAAAGTACATTTTGGGCTATATGTATACCTAGCATGGAGATGACACCATATGCACAAAGCACAATTTTTGTACTTAAGTGTCATATTTATGGAGGAGAATGACAGTTTGTTGCGTAGCCCCTTATTTTTAATAATGATATTTAGGATTAGGGAGGAGTACATATATACAGATTAAATGTCATTTTGAAGCTTTTCTATAAAGGTCCACTGGAATAAAAACCAATTCCTGTTTATGAATTTATTTTAGAGGGCAAGTATACTATTAAGCAAATTAGTATATTTAATTATCTTATTACATTAATGAAAATAAAAATGTGCTTAATTTGATCCATTTCTTTTGAATTGAAAGCAAGCTATCTTCTCAGAGAATCAATTCTTTTTAAGTCTTTGCCACAAATTTATTTCCTTCTCTTTCTTTTGTTGTATTTAATTGGAATTTAACCCAAGTAGATTTCTCAGGACCTTGAGGGACAAGCTTAACAAACTGCAATATATAATATATACCTTTCTTGTAAGCTAAACTATATACAGAGCTATATTTTATTGATTATTATAGTGGCTTTCAGATGGCAAATATGTATTTATCTGTATATATTTTAGTTTACAAAAATACCCTATATACACACACAGTGATTACACACACACACACACACACACACACATACACACACTATGTGTATAAATATGTCTCTAGAAGTAAATCAGTGAAGTTAGGTATGACTAAGAGTTCACCTACAACACCTACTGCTTGAAAGATTCCAACTACAAAATATTAAAAATGGTTACTACTTACCAAGTCATTAATTCAAACTGAAAAGTTAATTGTTCACAACAAAAAGTAAATACTGATTTAAGGGGAAAATTGCATAATGCAGCTGGAAATATTAACGCCTATCAATACTTTTGAATGTAGCAATATACAATTCTGTTTCAGAAAAGTAATGTATTTCAAACAGATCACCAAACTCTGAACATGACACACTGTCCCAGCAGTAAAGTAAGATCTACTCCAAAATTACAACCATAGGATAGTAATATACCAGGTTTCCTGTCTAACCAGTTTAAGAAATGACAGTTTTGATTCCTGCCTTTCTGAAGAAATGAATTAATAGGATGCAAAATCAATAACATGTATTTGGAAATCTGTGTAAAATAATATTAAGCATCTCCAGCTAAATTATCTCAGGCTTCTACCCATTAGGTTGACAAGTCACTGCTAATCTGAGAATTCAACAGGCATTTAAATGGCTGAATGATGTTTCAAATGATTTTTCAAAGGGTGACTCCATCTACAAAGTATGGAAGTTTCTTTGTAATGAAAGTACTGACCAGTACTGGCTCTGCATGTATAATTATATGTATGTTTAGCCCTGTTCACACAGTACACAAGCATTTAGTATGGAAAATGATATCTCTTGTATCTCTTCAGTAATCTGTCCCTTCACAATCTTTATTAAGGTTTACTTGCTGATCCTCAGTGCACACATTTAGTAGACATGCATATACTATGGTATATATGTACCAACAATTCAAACTTTGTAATCTTTTCCTTTCCTATATGATAATAGAAAAATTGTAAAGTTCCTAAACAGAGTGCGTTTATTAATATATTTTGCACCATAAAAGTCACACAATTCTGAAGACCTGGAAACTGAGGTTCAATTGAACTATACAGTCTGCAAATTAAAATGTATGAGCATAATTTAGTTATAATGCTACAATTCAGTTCCTTAAACTTAACAAACCAAGAGCATGATCATTAGGTCTTACTGCACAAAGAAAAATATGTGGAAGTACTAAAGAGCAGCACTTCATCTATCAAGTATCTTTCCTGGTATCTAATGTGCCTGCTTTATGGCTCAGTCTGCACTGCCATTTTACCAATAAAATTAGGCCCATAGAGTAAATCAAATAAGCCAACATGAAGCATTTTTCTTTTACTGAATGACCAATCAATCACACATCAGTGTTGTAAATTTATGTGCAAAAGCATTGAAGTGCTTTACTAAAAATTACAACATAGAAACACATTAACAAATCCATACAATCAGATCTGGAAATATAACAACACAAAGAGGAAACAGAATTACAGTACATGTACAACACAAGACAAATACATGGAATTCATTAGAAAATATTGTAATAAATAATTCATGAATTATAGTGCAATTGATTTATGCATAAATAGAACTAATTGCCTAGATATCAGTTATTAACAAAATCTGTCAAAAATCAAGGCAGCCACAGAGTTTTACTAAATTACTGCAACAATGAAAATACTGCAATTTAAAACAAAAACAAAACACAAATACAAGTATTTGTACTGTAAACAACTAAAAAAATCAGTCTCACTAAAGTTATTATACAATTTAATTTAATATAAAATAGTCATTAGCTACCAGAAATGGTTTAATTTACTGAGCAGTAGTTCTAAAAACAGAGGCACTGTTTTTTTCTTTTTAATATAAAATACTTGAGAAACATTCAGATAAGTAGAAAGCAAGAAGGCCTGCTTTCATCTTCATTTAAAAGTCTACTGAAATATGAATTTTCAGAAACTGGTCAATTTCTAAGTAGTGACTGGTAACTGAATTTGAAAAGTAGTTTAAAATTATAATTTAAATAGCCTTTTGAATGGATATATTGGGGCGGATGAGGGGGGAGCTTATGTATTTCCCTGCCTTTCCTCAGTTGTATAATCAAAGGTTCAGCCTATTCATTAGAAATAATTAACGTTTCTTTTTAAAACTTACAGGTTGAACATTATCTACAAACTATCAAAAAATATTTTAATATACTATTTCTGGCCAAAAATAAATACAAGTACGAAAATGCTAAAAATTAATTATAACATTACATACAAAACTACCACCGTTAAAGTCAATAGCAAAATGATCCCTGATTTTATGAATCCTGTTACTTTTTGGTCAGGCCACCATTTAAATGATATTAAAAGAGTACGGCAAATTGTCTTTGATATAGACATGAATTAAATATTGTCTAAAACATTTAAAAAACAGGCTGGGAACAAACAAGTCCCAGTCTTCAATGGGTGTATTCTTCCTTCTTCCCTGCTAGTCCTATCCTTATCTCATAACCTTCAGCAATAAGGGGGGAGGGGGGAAGTAAGGAGTTGTAACAGGAGGGTGGATGTAAAAGCTTTATATCCCAAGTCCACATATCAAGCAATGAACCATAGGTCCTAGCAGTCCTCCAAATAAACCTGAAATCTTCTTTTCTATTGGGGAAATATATTATTAATGAATAATCTTAATCCTGATGAACATATGGCTTAGTTCTTTAAAATTAAGGA
Source organism: Mimophis mahfalensis (assembly GCA_032468015.1). Lineage (NCBI taxonomy): Eukaryota > Metazoa > Chordata > Lepidosauria > Squamata > Mimophis > Mimophis mahfalensis. The sequence continues at coordinate 87,599 of JANHFR010009149.1, read as the reverse complement.
TGACCTTGACAAATGTTAATCTCATCTGTGGTGAGACTTTTAATTGTTTAGCTTGTTTCCCATGCGGTTGAGCTGAAGAAAATAAAGCAAAGTTCATGTAATTCTCAATGAACTGATTACATGGTTGTGTTGCTTTCATTTGTAAGTAACCCCACATTATTAGGGGTCAAATCCCTTCCCAGTTCTGAAATTACCAAGTTGAATGACATCTTCAAAAAGTATCGAATGTGAACATACTATAGACAGTACAATTCACAGAATTTAAAGAATGAGCTCTTATATTAAGTGTCAGTTAAACATATTCAGTCATCCATATATGGGAAAAAAGAACAATTTGGAAATATTAATTTCCCTCATAAAAATCTAGTTTTTTCAACAAAAAATTGATGTCTTCATTCTTAAGTAGAAATGGTAGGAAACAATACAGTTATGTAATATATACAATCAAATGAGTATGGTCCTTCTAGTAAGCAATTGCTTACCCACAGTGAAACAGCTGTAGAGCTCCAGAGAAATCTACTCCTCCCTTTGCTCCCTAACTAAAGATGCATTGAGGCATATGATCGATCAATCAATCAGTCAGTAACTGCAAGTTTTTTAATTTCCTTCCACCCTGATAGATATTTGATAAAGATAACACAAATGCCAGAGCGTATATAATTTCAGTAAGTAGTGCAATTGCCTAGGAATACAAGAAAAGCATGCAAACCTTTTTAATCCCCTTGAAGCTGAGAGGTCTGTTAGCACATTTGTGAGCACATTTCTTTCTGAACCCTACTGGATTTTCTCTGTGAGAAGGATCATTTCCAATTATGAGTTATCTGAAGACCATTCAAAAACTGTAATATAAAAAAACTGTCCTCTGAGGTGTGTGCATGTGTATGTATAATCTCCATCTCAGAAGACATTTCTTATATTATCAAATAAATAAAATGAAATGCTCAGCTTCCAAATAGTAAATATACAAAGAATTTCTAGTACTGAGAGTTCAAAACAGTTTTTACTGTTTTTTAAATCGGTAATTCTATCAAGACCCTGAACTGCAAGATTTGGTTATTAGCAAAATGATGATGTATCGGCCCACCAAAATGAAAACCTGATATTCATTTTGATAAACTGAAAAAGGTTTGAAATGTCACAGCAGCAAAACGTTACTGTTATCGTGAGGTTTTTCAGTAGGAGTGTTAAACAATCCTTAAATAAATGTAAGTAGGCATAAAACCAACTAACTACCAGCACACTTAAATCAATATAACCATTTTCAAGCTCATTCTGTGCACATTATGAAACATGCTCTAATATGCATTCCAACTTTTCTCTTCAACCCTTGTAACTTAGCTTATTTTCCATACTAAAGGAAAACCATTTTATATATGCCTTTAGTATTCCATCTCATTTCATAGTTATTCTATAGCTACAACTAAATTTGTCAGTTTTCATAAGCATATATTTTGTAAACACCAATTTCTTGCTAAACCAACAATAACATTTTAATAATCCAGTTTTGTTGCTAACACGCTTTTAAAAATGAAATATTTACTTTATATCCAATGTTAGGCTCTAATATAGTTTCTTTTCCATTGTCTGGTTTTAACTAATACTTCATATCAGTTTCCACAGTAAGAAAGTAGGGCTGTCCTCTTCCCTTGATTTGCTTATTTTCAGTTGCGAGCAACTTCTGAAAATATTTTGAGAGGATAAATGCCCTAATAAAAGCACAAATCATGTATTTCCTTAATAGGATGGATTACTGAGCTAGGGTCAATCTTCACCAGTAAAAAATATTTCACATGACAAATAGAAGTTGTTCCCAACATTTTATGCTGGCAACTAAATAAAACCTGAATCCTTTTCACTTATTTGTACAAGGATTATATTAAATACAAACTATCACAATTGTGATCAATTCTATCATATTGTCCACAGTGAAAACCCTGAATAAAAGTATTCTTCAAAAAGGCATGTGGTTTCTGAACTGCAACATTTCATTTCTTCTAAGTGAACATTTGTTTCTCCCGCATATATGCTTACACCTGCACACGCGCACACACACATGTATACACTCACACACATGTACACACATACACACACAAACACAGAGTTTCTAACAAATTAAACTACATAGGCTTGCTGCTGTTTTTGCAGGTGCCAGTCCCTGAATCAGTGATATTGAACATCCCAGTGTCTGGTAATCGGAGCTTCTTCTTCGGAGGTGTCTTCAGAGTTCCAGATCTCTCTTTAACTTTGTATTCTAAAGTGCTGTGAGGTACCCCATAGATCCCTTGTGCTTTGGAAACACTCATTTTCCCACTCATTACCATTGCAATAGCTTCCTCCATTATTTCATGATCATATTGCCGGTAGCGACCACGTTTTTTCCTTGGTTGTTTATTATCCTTACGGTCTAATCCATCTTCTGTGGATTCGGAGGTGCCATCAACAATGCCGTTCTTAGTATTAAGACACAAAGGAGAGAGGTCCCCATGCAGAAAATAGGTATCCAGACTTGAAGGAGTTACAGATGCAGAACATTCCACTTTGCTCTGTTTGGGGAATATAGTGTTCAGTTTTTGAAGAGCTGATCCTTCTAAGACTGATGAGGTTTTGGAAACATGGTACATGACGTCCAGAAGTCCAGCATTCTCATGCTGTTTGGGAACAGCACTGATCCTCAGCTGAGGAATTTTTAGTTGCACAGCTGGAGCTGACATTTCATATTGTACACTTTCATTTTTTTCTTTAAACTGAGCGACCATTCTTTGCAAAGTTAACTGGTGGAGGTAATTGGAAGCTGTTGGGAATCTTAATTCTGAGGTTTCAAGTAGACTAAGTTTATTTTTTTCTGTGCGCTCTGCTTGAGCTTTTGCCCACAAGGCTACTTTTTGCAGCACAGCACAGGGCTCTGGACTGTCCTTGTAAGAACAGGTGTCCTTGAAATCTCGAGTTTTGTTTTTAAAGAGTGCAGGGTTTCCTGCTGGTAAGGCTTCTAAGTGGAGAAGTAAAGTTTTTTGAGGTATGCCATAAAGGATGCCTGCTTTATTAATGTCCAGTGCTCCAGACTGAACGTCTTTCAAGGCTTTTGAGAGCAAACCATCTGCAAACTCAGCACTTCTTTCCACAAAGTCCTCTCTGTTTCTGTGGAGTCTCCTGGATGGATGGAATGAAACTATGGTGAACTGATGCATGAGAGACTCTCACACAGCTATGGAAGGGAAGGGTCCACTCCTTTATTATACTCCTTGCTTAGGTAACATCACTGCTTCTGACACTTTTTAGGCTTTGAGTTGTAGTAGCTACTGATTACCATAGCAAAAGTTAGAGTTCTGGTAGGACCATGTGAGAAAATGATAGCCCAGCTTCTAGAGCAGCCCTTCCAAGAACTTTAAATCCTAGCTCAGGATTTGGTAACTTTGTCATCTGTTTTCAATTCCCTTTTGACAGATGCTCGCAGAGTAACACTTAAAAACTTCTCTTTTCACAATCTAACATCCACTGAATGTCCCCATCCTCAAGGAGTTTTGTTAGTAGAAACGTGACGTTACCGCTAAACAAGTAATAAAAGAGTCAACCCCCTTATAGAAACGTTGTTTATAACTATTAAAAAGAACCTTAACAAATCCAGTTTTTGTAAAAATGCAATTAAAAGTCCTAAATACTGTTTCTAATTTCTAGTAAAGTTAGAAATGTGTGTGACTAGTAGGGGGACAGGGAGATAGAAAGAAAGATACGTAATGCAAGCAGTTTTTCTGGGAATTTTTTTCCCCCAAAGGACTAATTCTATTACACAAATGATAAGTGACTGTTATGACTGGAAAGATGCCAGAATTATAACATGTTACTTCAATGTAATTTCAGTAAATATTTATTACAGCAGCATATTAACCATTCATAAATGGTCTCTCAGTAGCATGACATCACACACCATAGTAAAATAAAAATGCAAGAGCACTCTCTTTTTGGGATACTAAAATTGTAGTTCCTTTACTTTTCTTCTAACATCCAAAATCTATTAAAATGTAAAATATTTTTCTTTTTCCAATGGTAAATGTTTAATATCAAATAGATTTGATTCTATTACTTAAGTTTTCTAATTGCACTTAAGTTTTCTAATTGCATTATGTACATAAGCATTTTATTTTATTTTTAGGAACATGAACTAAAGTTTGGTGATTGTTCTGATAACTTTTCTTTAACAGAAAAAAGTGAAAAACACAAAATGAATTATATGAGTTATACACAAACATACAATTATGAGTGAAACCCTGGCATAAGCAAAGAAGAAGTGTGTCAACATACATTTTATACAAGTCAATTCCAAAATAAATCTTCACATTTAAGTCTTACTTCCACCTACTCCCTTTAAAATAAAGCAGAGTAATGTATGCTTACCCAGACAATGAATTTTCAGAACATGACCCATCATACTGTGACTGTTCCAAGTTTGATTTCTTCGTAGAGAGATCTAGCACTCCATCCCCTATTATAAAAATGGGGTTTGTAAGAGTAAAAAACATGTACTATTATCAACAACAATTTTTAATATTAATAATGAATTAGAATCTTGTATTAAGTTGCAGTTTAATAAGTCTCCATTATTGTTAATTCCTGGTATTACCAAAAGAAAATTCAAGGAAAAAATTATTCTATTTTTTACAATAATTATAACAACATGTACAGGTAATCCTCAAGTTACAACATTTCATTTAGCAGCTGTTCAAAGTTACGACCTAACCCCCCCCCCCCCAAGTACTTATGAACCAGTCCCGAAATTATGAATGTTGGAGCACCACGGCCATCATTCAAACTTACGAATGACAGCAGAGGTGCTGCAACATTCGCCCTGCCTATTCCCTGCTCCACTCAGGGCAGGTGTTCACAAGAACTCCTCCTCTGGAGACTCACTTACCTTGCAAAGATCTGTCATGGTTTCTTTGCCTGCTTCGATGCTTCAGGCCTTCAGTGCATTCACAGAGAACAGAGGCCTAACATAGTGTGAGACTATGCAAGATCAGTAGTGCAACATCTCACGCTACTGATCTCGCACTACTTTAGGCCTCTGTTCTCTGTGAATTGAGGCCTGGATGTTTGCAAGCAGAGGGAAGACTTTGGTCCTTCAGGCCTTCCCTCTGTTTCCCATTTCCTTGCCAAAGCCTGCAGGGAAATTGCATTCCTGTACATTTCAGCAAAACATTGCAAAAAGCCTTTGTCAACACCAGCGGAGCTTGGGAGAGACAGGCGCATCCCTCTGAAGCTCTGCTCCTACCGGCAAAGGCTTTTTACAAAGGGCTGCTGAAGTGTACAGGAATGCAATCTTCATGCGCTTTGCTGACAAGAAAGGAGGCCCAGGTGTGTGGATGCGTCCCTCTGGGCTTCCTTTCTCGTTGCCGAAGTCTTCCTCAAGCACCGCTGAAGATCTCAGGTGCTTTGATGGTGAGAAAGGAGGCTCCAAGAAGCACATGTGTCCCTTTTTGCCACCAAAGGCCTCAAGCACTTTGGTGCCAAGAAAGGAGGTGCAGAGAGGCATTCTGGGCCTTTTTTGTCGCTGAAATGTCACCAAAGGCTTCCTCAAGTGCTTTGGTGGTGATAAAGGAGGCCCAGAAGGGCACGCACATCCCTCCAGTCTTTCTTTTTCATCACTGAAGGCCTTCACAAGCGCTTTGGTGGCAAGGTCTGGAGAGCTGTGTGCATCCCCCCAAGCCTCTTTTTTCATCTCCGAAGGCATCCTCAAGCGTCGCTGAAGGCTACCTCATGTGCTTTGTCAACTAGAAGAGAGGGAGCAGCCAAAGAAGAAGAGAGGCTGGAGAGGAGACAGATCATCATAAGGTAAGTGACCCAGCCTGGAAGAATGGGAGGGAGCACTTGTGGGGACCCCAGGGGAGGAAGAATGAGGTATCTCAGTTGGCTGGGGGAGGCCTTGGGTGGTCTAAAGCAAGTGGCTTGTTCCGTCGCTAAGCTCCCTTGGCCTTCCCCACCCTGAGATACCTCATGTGCAGTTAATGACCCACACATTTGATTAGTGAATGTGTGGGCAAAAGGAGAAAGTGATTACAGTCAAGACACTCCTACGAATTCATGGATTATGAACGTAATTGGTATGCTCCATTACATTTGTAACTCAAAGATTATTTCAATCAACTTCTGCAATATAGTAGAAACAAGGATTTTCTCTGCAAAAGATTTCACTTTCTTCTCCTTTGATAGAAATGAACATTGAATGAAGAGTACTTTGGGTTCTATGTTTCCTATTTTTTTCTGACAATTAGAAAACAGAATGAAAATGTAATAATGTGTTCATGTATGTATATGGTCCCAAAACAATTTAAATAACACCTAGTCTAATATGTCCCATTAAACCACAATATTAATGCTAGCTGACAGTTTTATACAACTTCTTTTACATATGATTAGGCAGTAAAACCTAATTTGATTGTGAATCTTAACCTTGACCACAATTTTTTAAAAAAATAACCAAAATAGGATTCAAATGCAACTAACATAAAAGATGTTCACTATGTAAGATATTTGGATTCAGGGGCAGGTCTGGGTTGTACAATTTGCCTTCTTCTTCAGCCTTTTCCTTATATTACCTATTGAACATATTCATCCTTTTCAGCTACATTAAGATGTGAAGTTGCATATTTGTCTGCATGCTTTTCCACCTTAAGAGAATGGATATGTTTTTATTTATAATATTTATTTTCACCTTTTCTTTCAAATATTCCGCAAACTTAACAGAAAAAAAAAATCAAATTCAGCAGGAAAGTACAAACACAAACTGCTATAAAGCAGCAGTGTCTATAAAATGGTTATGATAAGTTTAAAATTTTGGCAGGATGAAATGGAAACAGCTGAATTAAAAGGTATTCTAGTCTTAGGTGTGAAATTTATTAAAAGTATTAATAAAAAGTATTAATAAATAAAAAAAATTAGAACAGTATTAATTGGAGCTAAAATATTATTAGTGGTCCAAAAAGTTAATAAAAAGTACAGGATTTTTAAAAGAAATGTATTGGGATTGGTAGACCTCAAAAATCTTGGCTATTAGGTGATAACACTAATAGTGGCACATACAGTAGTTCCAAAACACTTAGAGAAAATATATTCCCTCCTAAAAGCAGATCAACAGAGAAAGGGCCAACATGTAAAAGAGCCATTTTCAGGGTGTCTCTTTACATACCAAGAAACTCACTCTCTACAGACCTAAAGCATGCCGAGTCTGAGGGACCAAAAGAAGGATGAGCAGCAGCTTTTTTGATGACCAGCAGATGAGGAGAAAGCAGTTTGCTAGAATATTTATTCTGCTGGTCCTTATTTTAAATAATTCTCAGTAAGATTACAAATAAGATAAGGTGTTCAGTGCTCAGGAAATTTTCTTTGCAACAATCCAAATCTACTGACATTGGCAGCATGGAGCAGTTTGATTGGAACACCCTGAAAACAAAGCTGACTCTAAGAACAAGGTGGAATGGTTATTTTGCTTATGGCCAGGATGCACTAAAAAACTCTAGTTTTATTCTCTGCATATTTGAAGGACCATACGTACGATAAATATTGTTTGGAATGGAATATTGGATAAACTTTATCCAGGAAAGGTATCGATCGGATAAATTGTGTTTGGGTTTGGGGTAGTACGTAAGGTTTTTGAATTTAGATGATTGTGTTAGATT
>JANHFR010009149.1:68220-79832 GCA_032468015.1 Mimophis mahfalensis | reverse complement strand
CACATATTTCAATACAAATACAGGTGTATGTGAAAATAATTTTATGGTTGCGGGTCACCACAACATGAGGAACTGTAGTAAAGGGTCGCGGCATTAGGAAGGTTGAAAACCACTCCTATAGTGCACTGCAAGCCGTCCTGAGTCTCCAGAAAAGGGCTGCATATAAATGGATATAAATAAATATAAATATAAATAATAATAATGATTTTCTTCCTTTTTCTTTCTCTGGATCATCTTGCCAAAGGAAGAGTTCCTGAAAAGGGGGATGCTTGCAACCATTTGGTGAATCATAAGTGAGAACCCTTATGACCTCCCATTTAACAGTAGCATTGTATCTCAGTCTTGTAATCAGCCACTTGCCTCTAAAATTCTTGGCACTGTTCATGAGCAGACATCTAAATGATTCTAACTCCTTGCCAGAACAGCATCTAGAAGTCAAGAAGCAAATCAAGACTGGTTGTACAATGTTTCCTTTTTATTGTAAAAGTCATACGCCATTCGAGGCCACAATCGCAGGGTCTGATACAATGGGCTATGAGACTTTGCTAGAATTGTGCATCCAGGGGAGTTAGCAACAGGGACCTGGATCTAAGGCTGTGTACAGAAACAAAAGCCTAAATATCTAGTCCTTTCAACATGAGAGACCCTTGGGGCAGGAAAAAAGACCTATCCTACTAATCAGAAGTGCACAAGAAACTTTCACTTCCGAGCAACTCAATTTAGCAAAATGCTATTCCTGATCCTGAAAGTAGCAGACAATCTAGCACTCCATTTCTGCACTGGTGTCAGGGCCAGGTAAGTGTGTATTTTGACCATATCATCAATTCATGTATACTTTCCACCTCCAAGCTGTATAAACTTGAATGCTTACTGGATATAAGCATATCAGATGATGTGTGTTTGCATAATGAGGGAGGATGTGGCCTAAGGAGATCAATACCCTATATCAAGGTGTGCATAATTATTAGGCAGCTTCTTTTCCTCAGGCAAAATGGGCCAAAAAGAGATTTAAAGTCAAAAATTGTAAAAAGCCTGCATCTTTCAAGAAAGCTGTAATTTTTATGCAGAACAATGCTCCATCGCATGTACTTGACTGTGTGCTAGCCGGTAAGGCCTTAAATATGAAAGAATAATGACATGACACCTTCCTCACCTGACCTAAAACCCTATTGAGAACTTGTGGTTCCTTCTTAAATGAGAGATTTACAGTGAAAGAAAACAGTATATATCTCTGAACATTGTCTGGGAGGCTGTGGTTGCTGCAGCACAAAAAATTGATTGTCAACAGATCAAGAAACTTGAACATGAATGTAAGGCTTATTTATGACTGTTATTGAAAAGAAGGATGGCTGTATTGGTCATTGATATATATTTTTTGAAATGTCAGAAATACTCATTTGTACATTGAGAGTTTTTTGTTTATTATTCTCACTTTAACAGATGCAAATAAATGAGTGAGATGGGCAAATTTTCATTTTTTATTTCGTTGCATAATAATTCTGCATACTAACAGTTGCCCAAGAATTGTGCAGATATTCTCCTAAGAAAGCCAAAACCTCACTTTTACCTTTCTCAAATATTGAGGTTTGAGGTTTATTAATATATTGGACTGACCAAGCACTGTAGTTGTTCAACGCTAAAATTAATCCTCCAAAATACAATTTGTCTAATAACTGTGCACACAGTGTATGAAAGCACTGAAAACAGCCATCACTTCTGCAGGACCTGTTTCCAAAATGTTAGAAATCGTTTTCAATAGAGATTTCACTGCAATTATTTCAAAGTCACAAATAATTCACCCCATGGCTAAATCTTCAATCATTTCAACTACAGATTCAGTGAGCAGAGTGAAAAAAAGCTACACTAAATTCATATCCATATGTTCCTGGTTGGTACTAAGTACAATCTATAGGTATTCAAAACAGATGTTCTAGCCTCAAGTCTAATCTAACAGCAAAACCAAAATTTTCAACGTTGTTTTCAGATATATCATAACATTCATTTTCAACAATATCCAATGAATGATTCAAAGGGATTACCTTGCTGAGTATCCTGTTCTTGTGTTCGATTCACAGTGAGGTCTAGAGGGCTATCTTGTTCTTCCTGAAGTGGATTTTCAGTTTGGTTCATTTGGAAATCTTTACATATCAGACTCATTTCATATGATGAACCGTTTCGATTTTCTTGCAGTTTACTATTTTTTGAAATATATTCAATTGCAAATTGACGGATCATCTTTTTCATTAATTCCTGAGCAACTAAGGGAATGTTAGGATCACAGTTCTGAGAAAGATCTGTGGAAAGAAAAAAGTACCATTAAAATATACTCCAGCCTACCTTTAACAAAACAGAATAACAGAATAACAAAAGGGACCCTGGAGGTCTCCTGGTCCAATTCCCTGCTTAAGCAGGAGATCCTATACCAGCATTGCCACCAGAAGTGGCATGCAGAACCATCTCTCCGGGCACACAGAACCACCTCTCCGGGCACGCAGAGCCATCACCCATTGTTCTTCCTGGTTAGGGCGTGTCAGCCAGCTGGTCTTGCGTACATGTGCAGAAGCTCCGGAAACTGGAAGATCATGTGATCTTTCAGTTTCCAGCACATGGATGTGCTCGCATGCTCACTTGCTCCCATTTTTGGCACTTGGTGTCCAATACCATTTCAGACAAATGGCTCCACCTCTTTGCCAGCGTGAGAAGCCTCCAGCTGCTGCTCCCAGCTCAGTTCCAGCTGGCAAAGAGGCAACTGCTGCAGGCCTTTCACACCGGCAAAAGTGGTGGCTACAGGCTTCTTGCTCTGAAAAAAAGCAGGCTTCTTGCTCGCCCACGCGCCTTCTCCTTGCAGAAGGTCCTGGTGCCATGAGATGTGTGCCTTTTTGCTCTGTGTGTATGAGGCCGAGAAGAAGAGAAGCAACCAGGTTGAATGCTGTTTCTCTCTGCTGCCGCACTTTCTGGATGGGTCTCACAGGAGTCCTGTAAGTCCCATCTGGAAAGCATGGCGGCAGAGAGAAGCAGCCAGGTTGAACGCTAGAAGACTTGGCCAAACTTTTCAGCCTCCCTCTGCAGCAGAGCTGCTCAGAAGGCAGCTGCCGCAGCCTGTCCCTTTAAGGTACTTCGATGCTGCCCGCCATTTGGCCCTGTGCAAAGGGAGCCATCATGCTGGTGCAGTAGCCGAGTAGGGTTTTTGCTTCCCTGCAACTTCTCTTTTCCCTTCTCGGCCCTTCTCTTTTTACCCCCCTATCCTCCTTTTGCCAGCATTTGGCAGGCAGGCTCAGTGGGCAGTCGTGATCTTTAGATGGGCTTTTTATTTTGTCAGCCCAAGGGTGGCGGGGTGGAGGGAGGTATGTAGGAAATCACCCTGTCTCTGCAGCATCAGTCATGTGATTGAGTGGGCATGGCCAACTCGATGTCACTCACAGCAAAGTGCCGCCCCATGACTTCCACCAAGCCACACCCACAGAACCAGTAGTAAAAAATTTGAATCCCACCACTGCATATAAGGTAGTAAAGGTAGTATAAAAATCTAACAAAATAAATGAATAAAGTAAAATTGCAGTAACAAAATGTTTTGCCTACAACTATAGTGACTCACTTAGCGACTAAATGGGAAGTGAGATTGCAAGCCTATTGTGGCATTATTTTTTGTTTGCCAACTGCAAAGCTTAGTTCTACAATTATTGGTCCCTCTTATAGCTGTTAAATAAGGACTAGATGTATATCTTATATATATCATAAAGCAGTGGCTTCCCAACCACTTGGGTGCCAGGGACCAGTTCTGTGGAGAGAGGCTTTTCTGCAGACTGGAATGGGCATAGTTTTGCATGCTGCCTGCATCAAGCACAGATGGGGCTTTGTTTGTCTGGGTGGCCCAGTTTCTGGCACCCTGTGAACCAGTGCCAGTTTGCGGCCCAGGGATTGGAGATCCCTGCCATCTATATATATAAAACAGAGTGTGGGTGACCAGCGGGCGGGCAGGCAGGTGTGGAGCTGTAGAGATACTAATCTACAGCTTACAGACGTGTCCTAGACCTTCCCCTTCAGAGGCTTCTCCAGGCCTAGGCCTAGGCTGGGATGATATAGAGGGGGCGTGGAGCCATAGAGATACTAATCTACAGTTTACAGATGGCCTTTTGAAACTTTAGGGAGGCAGCTGGCTCCAGGACGACTATACCTGGGCAAAGCCGGGTAATCAGATAGTAGAGTATAAAAATAAAACTTTGGAACTAAGACTTTGACTTCAGTTATGGCAAATAGGATAATATTGCCTCTTTGCCATAAAAATATAGCTCGAAGTATTTCAACTCAGTTTTAAGTTTTGATATCTTTTCATGATAAAATTTCATTAATTTTATGCTTCTTTATTTAAAATACTTTTCCACTTTTCTCCAACCAAAACATTTTACAAACTCTTCCAGCTGATGTCACAGCAATATCAGACAAAGGGAACAGGTTTCCATGTTCCCTGTGCTGAGTTCTCCCTGTTTGTGGGCTCTGAGAGGAGCGAAAGCCACCTTGTAGGGGTGGCGAAGCTAAGGAGGGGCACCTTGAGAGCTCGCGGGACATAAACACAACTCTGCTGCTGAACCCTGGGCTTTTTCCCCTCTATGCCACGGTGAGGAGAAGAGGCAGCCAAAAGATGGCTGACACAAAGCTGGGACAGCTGAGAAACACCTAAGAATTGTACTGAAACAGAATCGGAACAGTGGAACTGGGTGAGAAGAATCCTTTTTATTTAAAACCCCAAAAGAATATCCAGGAAAAGAGAGGCTCACTGCTATATTTAAAAGCAATGATTTAACATTTTGAGAAAAAATTTAAAATTGAAGGAAAAAGGATCAAAGGGAGAAGGCAAAACCCTTTAAAAATACAGAAAATTGGATTTTTAAATTGGGCATGCATTGTTTTGCATAGGCATTTCAAAATGTTGGAACTATTTACTTTAAAAACTAACATCTTCATATTTTGGATTTTTATCATTAAAATTGGATAAAACTCATTAATTTGAAATTTGAGTTAAGAGTGCCACCTGCTGACAGAAAGAAGGCATAACGAATTCCCCAAATCCTGGAAATACTAAGTTATTGGAGATTTAAATATGAGAATAAGAAAGACATTATTATTAAAGGCTTCAACACAAGACTGAATTTATACAGGGACTTATGAAGGTTCTGGAAAAAAATTTGGGACTATGCAAAGGAACAGGTCAATTAGCTTTGAGATATAAAGATTCATGAATATTGAACTTTTTGAGAAATGACTTTAAGTTTGAATATATGGTTTTTGGATTATTGGAGAAAAGAGGGACAAAATAAAACTAAACTAGATGGTCCATCAGCAAGAAATGAGTGGAATTTGGGAAGAAACGGCATTGATAACTCAGAGTATTAAGGATACTTTGACAAGAAGCTACAAGCAGATTATGAATAAAATGCAAAGCATAGATGAGGAGCTGGAAAACATGACACAAAGGACAAGGAGTGACCAAGACGTCCAGGAAGGGGCCAATTGAAAGAGTAGATGAAAAAACAGAACAGACAAACCAACAAATAAAATGAGATGACAAGGAGGAGATAAAAGTGAAAATAATAATGACTGATGAAACAAGCCAAGGGGAGAGTATTTTAATGTAATTAAAAGAGGAACTGGAATTGCAGGAAGATTTTTGGGGAAGAGAGATAGGGGCAAGAGTGGATATTCTGAAAATTAGACAACGGAATAGAGCAGAGAAGGGAGAAAGGTTTGAACTGATTGGTCAAGATGTGGAAGCAGATAAAGGTAAAAAGCCTTGGTAGTGCAGGCTGTTAGTACTTAGCCTAGCAAGCCAGCTGCCTGTAATTAAAGCATGTTCGAATCTCACCAGGCTCAAGATTGACTCAGCCTTCCATCCTTCCGAGGTAGGTAAATTGAGGACCCAGATTGTTGGGGGCAATAAGCTGACTTTGTAAAAATGCCACTAATAATAAGCAGGCATATACTAAAGAATGAAGGCTATTGCTTGCACATTGAGTTGTGTTTATAGATTGTAAGCTTCCCTGAGTCTCCGGAGAAGGGCGGCATATAAATTGGATTTAAAAAAAAAGATCCAAGAGTGGAATATGGGAGGCAAGCTAAGAAGTACACAATTAAAATCTTAAAGTGGACAAGAGACAACAGATAGAAAGGGAATATTTTTAAATACAACAGTGGCATAATTAAAAGTTAGAAGAGGGATGGAAATTAGAGAGAGGAGGATTTATGGAATACAGCATTTTTATATAATAAGGTGAAGTAATAAGAGGGGAAATCAGAACTTGAACAATGGTAGCACTAAGCATGTTTGAATAATATGGTGATTGGCATAAAAATGACATTGAAATATTGAATAATTAAATAATGGAAGATTGCAACTTAACATAAACATGTGCATTATTATTAGAACCATACAAGCCTGTTAAATGTAACAAACATGAGTATCACTATTTAATATGTAGTAAAAGGAATGGCACTCAGAATATGGTGATGGGCATAAAAACAACATATAGAAATATTGAATAACTAAATAATGAAAGATTATAATTCAACAAAAACATGTACTATTACAAGAACTATATAAACTTGTCAAATGTAGTAAATATGATGAATATTATTTTATTTGTACTAAAATGTAAGACACTCAGGTGTCACACTGTTCACGCATTGATATGTTTGTAAAAAATAATAATAAAAAACTTTGGAGGGGGGACATTTTGCAAACTATGAATAAAACAAACCAGCTGGCATCATAACAGAATGTAAAGTCATGTAGAATAGGTAAATGTAACATAAACTATAACGTTACATTTGAAATATAAAATTTCTGGGCAAATACACAGGGTTATTGTTTTCTGGTGCTAAAAAGAATATAATATTACACCTTTTGAACCTCCAGGGGCAGAAGGTATTAGCATTTGAGTTTGAGATGCTTGTTATGCAGGAATAGATATGGAAAATGTTCTGTTTAATCTATGAGTAAAAGCCCCCAAATAATTTCAAGCTCAGAATTATTAATAAAGAAGAATTCATGGAACAAATCCAGAAAATGAATGAGAAGTTGAAATTTTCAAGAAGGGAGATGGAAAAGAAGAAAGAAGATCTACAGGAAAATGGAGGAAGCAATAAGAGCTACAAGCTCACTGTAATGACAGAATATAAATATTTTTAATGGTTATATTAAAGGATATGTGTTACAATATATGTTTGGGTATAGAAACAGGGTAAAGATGGTCAAGGGAGGTGGAATAGATGATCAAAGTCTGTGTACGGATGGCTCCTCTTCTCTCCCCTGGAGGACCTATGTGGCGGAGAGGAGGAAGATCTCCTAAAGAAGGGAAAGGGAACATTATATATGTTTATGGGTGGGTAAGAGGTTATTCATGTTTTGGGATAATATGTATGCTGCGTAGACTTAGTTTTGGAAGATTTATGTTAGAGCACATATGGAGACCAAAGGAAATATGTAATATGAGGAATAGATGGGGAAATGGTTGAAGGTAGCTACATGGATTAGGTGTAGAATATTATAAAAATTTTAAAGGACTATTGGTTCAGAAAATGAAGACAATGTTTAAAAAAATAATGGAAGGGAAAAATATTCCAAGATCCTGGAAGCAATCCTTTATAATACTGATAGTGAAACCAGGTAAAGATTATACAAACCCAGGATCATACAGACCAATATCCCTTATTAATCAGGATGCTAAGATTTTCACAGCAATATTGGCAAATAGATTGAATATATTTATAGAGAATTATATTAAAAATGACCAGTGTGGATTTATAAGAGGCCGACAAATGTCAGATGTAGTAAGAAGAGTATTAAACATAGGTCATTGTATAAGGGATCAAAAATTAAAGGCAGGGGTATTAGCACTAGATGTACTTAAGGCTTCTGGTTGTGTCGAATGGCATACATTGAGGATATTAATAGAGAAGTTAGGGTTTGGAAAAAAAATTAGAACAGATTTTTAAAAATTGGAAAATAAATAAGTTTTTCTTTCTTTAAAAATTAATTTCGTCATAAACTAAATGCATATGAAGAGCTCAACTAAAGAAAAGCTATTTCAACTGCAAAATACCTTCCAGAAATTAAGCTAGAGCTAGAGAAGAATTTTTTTTAAGAAAGAAAAATAAATCAATGTTATGTAGAATTTCTGCTGAGCACTATATATCACAATATGAAGTCAAATCTTACCTTCCTTACGAAAGAGTGCATTTAGATAATTCTCTGCTTGGCACTCAATTTTATCAGTGTTGGACTGGCCCTGAGATGACAACTCCTCTGTAGACGTTGACTGCAAAGAACCAAGAACCGCCGCAGGATCCTAAAATGAATAAAGACCCCCAATTTTCTAAGTAAAAGCAAATCTTGATAGAGGCAAGCAAGAAAAAAATCCCATTATATATAACTATATATTTATCAATGTTTTATATAGCATAATATTTTAAATAAATAACATTGGAAATTTGGACAAAACCTTTGTGAAGGGTTAAAAGATCATATACTTACACTGACTATTTCTTTATGCAAATTACAAAAGGAACATTTTTCATCCATAGACCAGTCAGTCACTTCTTCTGGTTCACAGTCTGGGGATGAGGAGCAAGGGAAGAGAGAGGATGAGGAAAATTAAATATCATTCCGACACCTAAACTGTAATCACAACTTCAAATTTGCTTCCCTGCCAAAAATGAGCCAAGCAGGAAATGTTTTAGATCCTCTGATTAAGCTAGATCAGGAAAAACACAGTTCTGCTCAAAATTTCAGATCATTCTTATTCAAATACAAGGCCAATTTAACTTCATAAGGCAGTGAGCACCTACAAGTAGACTAGCTCCTAAGATAAACTATGACACTCGAAAAGAACACTAAGAACGATCATTCCATGCGCTAACACAAACGCAAGGTCCTCTACACACTGCCTTACAGTTCTGGTAAACTGACTTATTTCACTTTTCTATGCTTAGTAAATAATAGACTCTTTTCATTGTCATTAAGATCTTATTTCCTTCTCCAACCTCAGTAGGAAGGTTTTAAGATTTTTCAATTATCCTAGATTATTTTTTCTATAAATTTGCTTCTTTGTGGATTCTGCATATATATTGCTTGAAAAATAACTGCCTTGACAGAAGCTATCTAGGTTATTTGATTCCTGAGAATGGGTAATGATCTGCTTCACTAACTTTGCCTAATGCTCTGGTCCTCCACCACAAATCTCTCCATGTACTAACATAACATGTTTAGGACTTTAAAAAAAAATGTCCGAAACGTAGCTCTAATTTCGGTGAAAAAAGTTCCTGGTGTTCCACATTAACTTTTTCTAGAAAATAAAGAGCCTTTATTAATTTGAATTTAATTAATATTAAATGGGTATTATTACTTGAATTGGCTTAATTAATTAATTGAATTGGCTACCCATCTCAAGTACATGATTCTGGCTTACAATTGTTATCATACAATGGAGATAGCAACATCCTGAGAACGTTCTATACAAAAAGAGTCTAGCCACATCTAATGGTATGTCACTGATCCCATAGGGCAGTGGTGGCTAACTTTTATGGCACTGAGTGCTGAAACAGGAGCGCGCACGCATGCCAGAAACCAGAAGAGCAGCTCCCCGACGCGCACGCATGGGAGCACCGGAAACCAGAAGCTTAACTTCCTGTCAAAGACCAGTGGCCAGCATGCACATGCAAAGACCAGTTGGCCGGCGCTCTGGGGAGCTGTTCTTCCGATTTCTGGCACTCCTGTGTGTGTGAAGACCAGCTGGCCGGTGCACACTTGTGCTCCTGTTTCAGCACTCATTGCTGAAAAGCTTAGCCACCATTGCATGCCCTCCGGGGAGCTGCTTTGCCGGTTTCCGGTGCCCCCACACGCACAAAGGCCAGCTGGCTGACCCGGAAGAGCAACGGGTGGCAGCTGGCGTGTCCGGAGAGATGGCTCTGCGTGCCACTTCTGGCATGCGTAGCATAGGTTCGCTATCACAGCCATAGGGTTTGAGTGTACAATTAAAGTGCACAATTGCATTTCTAAATTTATTTTTATGTACAGTGAATATATTACCATGGGATTACAAGTTTAAAAGTGCCTCCCATTTATAGTACTGTTTCATCTTGTAACTTAAATGATCTTTTAATCGACAACATTGGATTAGGTTGCCTTTATTACTTTCGTATATTGCCATCTCCAATGACTCTTGATAGTTAATAG
This sequence comes from Mimophis mahfalensis, assembly GCA_032468015.1. Classification (NCBI taxonomy): domain Eukaryota; kingdom Metazoa; phylum Chordata; class Lepidosauria; order Squamata; genus Mimophis; species Mimophis mahfalensis. The sequence goes on along the minus strand of JANHFR010009149.1, from coordinate 69,604 downwards.
TGCTAACATCAAAAAACTCAACAACACATTTGACTAATACTATTAGAATTATCCACTTCCTCCTTTTATCCAATTTTGTTAGTTTGTAAAGGTGCTCCACTAAAGTTCAAAAGCAAAACTCAGTCCCAGTTAAAGTGGGATATAAACATTCTGTTGTCAGAGGGAGCACCCTTTCTTTATACTTAGAAGAGTGGAAAACGCTTCTAACATTGGCTGACTACCTCTATTTTTAAGCTTTATTTCTAACATTTTTAAACATAAGGCATATTTCTGCTACCTTATCATAGAAAATGCTGAATTGTGCATGACATTTTTTTCTTTGCTTGTATAGAACCAAATGCCAAGTTGCTGCATTATGAAGAAAAGAAAACCTTCCTATCACATATCTTCCAAATCTTTCTCTGTAATCTCATTTAAAAAAAAAAATTGTGCTGAGCAGAGAGCTGGACTGAATTACCCCTCCAACTTTTATGACATTTGCTCCTATTCTCCATTTATGTTATAACTGGGTTCCCCTGCTTCTATTCAATAGAATCCTTTAAAACTGGGGTCCCCAACCCCCAGTCTATGGACCGGCACCAGGTTGCAGCATGCCAGAAACTGGACCACGTAAACAAGCAAAGCCCCATCTGGGATGCAGGCAGCACATGAAACTACACCCCCTCCAGTCCATTGAAAAAACCTCTCCATGGAACCGGTCCAGGGTGCCCAATAGGTTGAGGGCCGCTGCTTTAAAACATCTAAGCTGAAGAATCATTACTCCACAGATCGTTGCTGAACCATGGTTAATGTTATAGAAATACCCAGAGTCTCAGACAGGTCAACTGGCATGGCCAAAGAAGTCTCAGCTTCTATAAGAGAACAACTGCAGGTTGAATTAAGCACATTAAACAGTGCTTAATTTTAATTGTGACTGTCAAAACAAGCAGCTCCATAGATTATGACTTGAATTTTGGTAGATCATGTTCTGATGGCAGAATAAGCTAGGCACTTCTAACTCTCCCTCAGCACAACCTATTTCACAAACTTACTACTAAGAAAAAACAGGAAGAAGAATTTTATGTATCGCATCTGGAGCTCCTGAATTAAAGGCAGGATAGAACTGTAAATAAAAACTGAAGTCGAAATTTCAAAACCGTGTCTATAGTACAGTGATGGCGAACCTATGGCCCGCGTGCCCAAAGTGGCACGCAGAGCCATATCGCCCGGCACGAGAGGTATCCCCAAGCCCCACCCCCCGCGCCTGCACAGTTCTCCCAAGCCCCAAATCACCGAAAAACCCTCAAAATTTCAGTTTTTTTTGGGAGCTTGGCGGGGGACGCGTGGGGGGGGGGGTAGGGGTGGAGGAGATGGAAAAATACCCCCCAGGGGGGCGCCCCCCCCC